>OU342738.1:131049978-131297478 GCA_910589765.1 Avena atlantica | reverse complement strand
GCTTGGCAGGATACTACAGAAGATTTATTGAGAATTTCTCCAAAGTAGCTAAGCCAATGACTGAACTACTAAAGAAAGACAAGAAATTTGCTTAGTCTGAAGGATGTGAGCTCAGTTTCCAAGAATTGAAGAAGAGACTAGTGACAGCACCAGTCTTATGTCTGCCAGACTTGGAGAAGGATTTCCAAGTGTATTGTGATGCATCTCATCATGGATTAGGTGCAGTTATAATGCAAGAAGGGAAAGTTGTGGCTTATGCCTCGAGACAACTCAAAACTCATGAAGTAAATTACCCTACTCATGATTTAGAGTTAGCCTCTGTTGTCCATGAACTCAAAACATGGAGACATTATCTTTTTGGGAAAGCGATGTGAAGTGTTCACATATCATAAAAGTTTGAAGTATATCTTTACTCAGAAAGAAATCAACATGAGACAAAGAAGATGGCTAGAACTCATCAAGGACTATGACTTGAGTTTGCAATATCATCCAGGTAAAGCAAATGTTGTAGCTGAACTAAGTCGTAAGGTATTTTTGAATGGCCTTACTAAGGGAGAGTTACCAGATGATCTGTGTGCCTAATTTAGAGACCTCAGATTGGAGATTGTGCCTGAAGGACATCTCATGTCATTGGATTTTCAACCCACTTTGTTGGACAAAATCAAAGAACCCAAAAGACAGACAAGGAAATTGAAGAGATTAAGGAAAAGATTGGCAAAGGAAAAGCCAAAGGATTCCATGAAGACGAACAAGGTACTTTATGGTATGGAAAACGTATCTGTGTTCCGCAAGATCCGGAGCTTCGGAAACTGATTCTACAAGAAGCACACAACTCACCATATTCCCTTCATCCAGGTAACACCAAAATATACATGGATATGAAGGAAAGATTTTGGTGGAATAACCTCAAGAAGGACATCGCCGAACATATTGCTTTGTGTGATGTATGTAGTAGAGTGAAAGCGGAACATCAGAAACCAGCTAGATTGCTACAACCACTACCTATTCCTGATTGGAAGTGGGACAATATTGGCATGGACTTCATCATTGGATTGCCAAGGACCAGGTCAGGATATGATTCTATTTGGGTAGTAGTGGATCGCCTCACTAAAGTGGCTCATTTCATACTCGTGAAGACAACCTATACAAGTGCTAAGTTAGCCAAGATCTATATGAGTAGGATTGTATGTTTGCATGGAGTACCCCAAGAGTATTGTTTCTGATAGGGGAACTCAATTCACTTCTCATTTTGGAGGCAACTACATGAGTCATTGGGAACGAGGTTGGAATTCGGCACTGCTTTTCATCCTCAGACTGATGGACAAATAGAAAGGACCAACCAGATTCTTGAAGATATGTTGAGGGCATGTGCCCTAGACTATGGAGCCAGTTGGGATGAAAGTCTGCCTTACGCAGAATTCTCTAACAATAACAGCTATCAAGCCAGTATTGAGATGGCACCATTTGAGTTTCTCTATGGGAGAAAATGTACCACCCCATTACTATGGAATGGTGTGGGAGAAATAAATTTGTTCGGACCAGAACTAATCAAAGAGGCTAAAGAGAAAGTCAAGCTAGTTAAGGACAGATTGAAGATAGCACAGTCCCGACAGAAGAGCTACGCAGATCCTAAGCGTAGGGAAGTCACCTATGAAGTGGGTGATAGAGCTTACCTTAGAGTGTCACCACTTCGTGGAGTGAAGAGATTTGGAGTTAAAGGAAAATTGGCCCCAAGATATGTTGGGCCATTCAAAATTCTGAGTCATAAAGGAGAAGTAGCTTATGAGATTGAATTGCCAGAATCATTGTCTGTCGTTCACAATGTGTTTCATGTGATTCAGCTAAATAAATGTCATCCAGAGATGGAAGAGACTTCTTTGAAAGATACTATACCTTTAGAGGAAGTTCAATTGGAAAGTGATCTCACTTATGAGGAAAAACCTATCAAGATTCTTGAGACTAAAAAAGAGTTACTCGGACTAAGACTATCAAATTCTGCAAAGTTCAATGGAACCATCACTCCAAAGAAGAAGCAACATGGGAAAGAGAAGATGATCTTCGGAAAGACCACCCTCACCTATTTGCTAGCCAATCCGAATCTCGAGGGCGAGATTCACCTTAAGGGGGTTAGGTTTGTAACATCCCTAAAATCATGTTTTCAAAGATTGCATATCATCCATGCATGCATAATCATTTAGGGATCAATTTCAAAGTCATTTCAAAGAAAACAGAAGCATTGGGTGCTTATTATTTTATGTAAATAGGCATTAATCCAATGCTACTCTCTAGTGAGAGAATATTTGTTTCAAACCAAGAATTGTTTGTTCATGAGTTGGTTTGGTTGAGTTCCAAAGCTTGGACAAAAATTTCCAAAACAAAATATGGTTTTAAAACCATTTTCATATCTTTATTAATCTTGTGCTAAGGAACTGTTTATTTTAAAATTTCAAAGGAACCAAGCAAGTCTAGTGAGACAGCATGATTTTATACTCCAAATTATGTAGGTTTCATTTTACAAAAATCCAGAACAAATTTGAAATCAAACACATTTGATTTCATTTGAATTTGATTCCTAAAAATCAATTTAGAAAAAGAAAAAGAATAAGGATAACAGAAATGGGTTGGCGATACCTTTTTAGCCCAGTAACCAAAACAGCCCACCCGAGTTTCCCCCTCCCCCTCTATTTCTCACTGCAACCACGCGCACCCACTCACTGATGCTCCGACTCCACCATCCACCTCAGCATCGTCGTCAATCACTCGCCGGAGGAACTGCTCGACGCTGTCGTTTCCTCCCGAATTAAAATCCTTTGATTGCGCTTGATTCGCGGAGTAATTCCCCCTCCTTGCTCGGCTACTTAATCCCCACACCTCGACGACCATTTCCCCTCGCTCAACTCACTCGCTCTGCCACCATGCTGCCCCTAATTGCTCTTGCACCGCCGTTGTACCGACGAGCTCCGGCGATGAAATTCCGGTGAACCAGACCACCCCTGCCCTTCTAATTCATACGAGCGTGTTCCTTACAACCTTGTGCATCTCCTTACCCCTTTCGTTTGGCCGCGCTTGACCCAGGCAGCCGTTCCCGTCCACCTCCGCAAGTGACAGAGCCGCTGCTCCACTCCGGCGACACTCCCTGGTAGTTCCCGACCGCCCCTTTCTCTCTATTGGATACTCGCATGTTCACCTGGCTTGTGCGCATCTAACGGCACCCCTGGTTTGTCTTAGCGCGCACCACAACCTCGCCCCCGACAACGCCAGAGCTTGCCCGATGACAGGCTTCACTCCGACGAGCAATAGCAGTCGAGTCCGAGCGCCCCTGTCTCTCCGTCGACCACCTTGAGATTCACTGCAGTTCCACGAGCACGGTAAGCATCTCCACTCCTCCCCGCGCGATCTAAATCACCGACAACCTCTCTGACAGAGCCGCGCCGCCGCACCGCTGCCGATGGCGCCGCCCATCTGTGGTCGTTTGATCTGTAGTCGTAGGATCTAGATCCAGCGATTAGAATTAGATCTGTAGCGAAGCGGTACGGGTAGATCTGGGCCGTGCTTAGTTAGTTAAATCCAACGGCCCGCGAGTGTGATCCGGTGCGAAACGGTATCATCCAATCAGACGTTGTCGCGTGGCCAGTTCTTTGTTTAAAATCTAAATTAGTTCTATTAGTGATTCGAACTTGTAAAATTCATAACTTTTGATCCACACATTCAAATTTTGTAAATTGTATATCATTGGAATCAGGAGAAAGAATCCTATCTATTTATGCAATGTGTTTAATGTTTTGCTTCTGCAAATTTGGTTATTTTTGCAGAGACATTTGTAAGCTTATTTTGGGTATATAAATGTTTTGAAAAATGATTTAAAGATCAAATAAAGTTTGTTTAGTGTGTTTTGGCCTTGTTTATGTTTCAGTACTGTACACTTGTCATGTTTGGTGTAGAAAAATCATCACATGACATTTGCATGCATTCATATATATTTTTTTGTATATTTTGTTATGTGATTTTTGTGCCATTATTTTATGTGTAGATTTTGGTGCTAATAGTGATTTTGATTGTGAAGATTGTTGCTACTCCCCTAACTACCAAGGCAAGTGGTGCTTCATGTTTTTATCCCTATATTTTCACCTATGCATTAGAAATATTTTGTATAGGACTTGCATGAATATTTTCTAAGTATCTATATGCTATGCTTGGGAAATCCTAGTAGTTGTAGAATTGTTAGAATTTCCTCTAAGTTAAGATGCTTACTATTGCCATGCTTAGACTAGCTAGTAGCAACCAAGGGTGGATTATATATTCATGCTATGTGAAATTTTTCTAAGTCATTGACTTGTGTTTTTGCTTAATAAAACAACTAAGTGAATGAAACACCTGGTTGGAATGGAAAGAATGGTTTCTGTTGAGTGGTTACACAAGGCCCATTTCTATGGTTTACCTTGTGTATCTCACTTTTGGAAAGCCACACAGGAACAAAGGGATTTGAGATGCCAAATGTTAAGAAGCTTCTAGTGCAGCCACATGGCATTATGGGCTCTGCCTGAATCACATAGGTTGCAATAACTTAGCCATTTGGACAGTTGGTGGTAGTGGGATGATAGGTTTGGAGCGCGTCCATTTGGTCTAAGGGAAGGCTTCTGAAAGGTCATGTCTTGGTGAAAATCAAGTCTTGTGGGGAAAGTGCACAACCTCTGCAGATGGAAGAATCTAAGTACTTAGCCATGTCCCTGGTATTGGACAACTTGAGCATCAAGACATGGAAGCTATCAAGAATCTTCTCATCCCAATTTTCTAAGTTAAAACTTGTGGTTGAACAAGGGTGAAGGTTCACCAATTTATATTGATGGTTCCTTGGGAAAGTTTTGTCAAAGAAAAACTTAGTGTTTTCAACTGATAGGTAAAAACCTACTTTGAGCAAAGCAAGCCTAAGCTACACTTAGCCAAATGCATGTAGTATCTAGATGCTAATATTCTACTAAGGTATCACTTGCCAATACTATTCCAATGTATTGACCCACTGTGGATGTAACTTGTGATGTTGCAGGATACTCTGATGATGATTAGGGGTTATGAGTCTACACTCAACATGCTTGCCTGTGGCACATGAAGATGAAGACTTATTTATGTTATTATATTTGAACTCTTGTATTAGGCCTATGGCCATGGAGTTGTAAAAGACTATGTTTGTCTCTGGAATGATGTGTAATAATGACCTTTGTATCTGTGTACTTCATCTTAAACTGTGGATGCTAGCATTGATCCAGGGACTAGCATTGCAATCACAGCGATCTTTACCTTTATAAAGGTGGGATCTTACAGATGGTATCAGAGAACTGTGTTGCCTGTAGGATTATGACTCTAGGATTGGATTAGAAACCACCAAGGAAATTTTTTCAACAATTTCCACACTTGTCTTTTTCTTCTCGTAAACTTTTCTAATCTTCTTTCTCATCTCTATTTGTAGATGAACTCCATCAACGAAGCTGTAAGGAAGGGACCACTCATGACAATGACCCTAGAGTGTGAGACTGAATTTCCAAAGGCCCTCAAGAACCTTATGGTTACCATGGGGATACATGGTGCAGCTGTGTACAAAGGATTCCCTGTGATGGTTGAAGGAGAGGAGTATTGGTGGGTGCAACTTCACTTGTACAAAAACAAGGAAGACAACCACAAGGAGTCAGGATTCTGCATGGTCACCAACTCAGAAATGCACACAACATTCTTTGACTCTGCAAGAAATGCAGCTTGGAATGCTATCAAGGAGCTTGGTGATAGACTCAAGTGCAGAATGCTCAACACCCAAAATGACCTTAGAGAAGAAAAGAGGCATACCCAAGAATTAGAGGCTACCAACCAACAGCTAAGGGGAGACATCATAGACTTAATTTGGAAGTCTTGTGAGAAAGATAGACAGATGGCTATTAAGGATGCCCTGATAGCTATTTTGTCTAGTGAGTGAGAGTTGTAACATACTTCGTTAGTTGGACCACCACACTTACCATTTTTTTCTTCCAAAAATTTGTCTAAGTTATGTTGAACCTTTGATGCTTGTAATGGATTTGTGTATGCCATGACTTGTGTGATTGTTGCAAAAGATGTGCTTGTGATATTTTTTCTTGTGATTTTTCTCTATTGATGTTGATTCTAACTTTTCTCTATCTTATAAAAATAGATGCCTAATGTTACTATCAACACGGACAAGGAGTTCAAGGGAACTCGTTTTGGTACTCGTCTTATTGAGCTCACTAGTGTGCTCTGTTGGAGATATGCCCAAGAGGCAATAATAAAGTGGTTATTATCATATCTTCATGCTTATGATAAATGTTTACATACCATGCTATAATTGTATTAACCAGAAACATTAATACTTGTGTGATTTGTAAACATAAAAGAGTCCCTAGTAAAGCCTTTTGTTAAACTAGCTTGATGGTTAATATATGATCATGGTTTCTTGATCATGAACATAGAGATGTTATTAACAATAGGGTAATATCATTAGGAGAATGATGTGATGGACATACTCCTATAGTTAAGCATAGCATAAAGATCAAAGTCATTTAATATAGTTCATTTGCTATAAGCTTTCTGATACATAGTAACCTAATTCCTTCGACCATGAGATCATGCTAATCACCATCACTGTAAGGATGCTTTGATGACATCAAACACCACACCGTAACTAGGTGGCATTGAGTGTTCGGAAAGTATGTGGTGAGGCACATGGATCAAGAGTGGGATTTGTCCATCCATATGACAGATAGACATACTCTGGGCCCTCTCGGTGGAAAGTCACCCAATTAGCTTGCAAGCATGTGACTGGATCACAAGGGATCACATATCATGGGAATGAGAAAAGAGCATTTATCGGTAACAAGGTTGAACTAGGTATGCAGAGATACCGACGATCATACCTCGGATATGTAAACTATCGTGAGACAAAGGGAAATTGGTATCGTATGTAAATGGTTCATTCGATCACGAAGTAATCGTAGAAATATGTGGGAGCCATATGAATTTCCAGATTCCTCTATTGGTTATTGATCGGAGAAGAGTCTCGATCATGTCTGCATAATTCACGAACCGTAGGGAGACACACTTAAGGATTCGATGTTGTTTAGTAGATATGGAATGTGAGTAAAGAGACCGAATGTTGTTCGGAGTCTCAGATGGGATCCGGGATATCACGAGGAGATCTGTAATGGTCCGAAGAATAAGATTCATATAAGGAAAGTCCAATTCCGGAATTCGAGAATGGTTCCGGTGTTTTCACCGGAATGTTCTAGAAGGGTCTAGAAGGTTCATCGATCTGGAAGGGGAAGGGTACATGGATGTGTCATGACAAAGTGGAATGGTTGCATCATGTCCTAGGCCACTTGGCTGGACACTTGGAAGAGAGAAATCAAACTCTAATTTGAAAGTCAAAAGGGCAGTTTGAAAAAGTCAAACTGGGACAATATTTCCAAGTGGAGGGAGAGAAGGATTCTTACTTAGGGAAGGAATCCTCCCTCTCTCTTAGGTCGGCCACATGAAGTGGAGTTGGGGGAGGACTCCCTCCCCCTTGGCGCCTCCCCACCTATAAAAGGAGGGGTAGGGCGCCCCCCCCCCCTTGGACACACAAGAAACCCTAGGTTGGCCGCCGCCCCCCTCTCTAGTTGCGGCCAATCTAGATCTCCTCTAAACTGCTACCAACTAGCTAAACCCTAATTGCTAGCTACCTCTAAACCTCGGCTTCTAAACCCTAGATCGCCGGGGCTCCCTCTACTCCACCATACCCGCTTTGGCTTAGGCGAAACCCTGCGGGATCTCCCCTCTACTTCTGACACCACGTCGTCGTGCTGCCGGAATCGCGAGGAGAGAACTACAACCTCCGCTGCCTGCTGGAACAAGGGAGAGGAAGGTCTTCATCGAGTACCGTACATGTGACCGACTGCGGGAGTGATGCCGGAATGCGGTACCGGAATCTACGCGATCTTGAGATCGACAAGTGAACGACTACATCACCCACGAGAATCTGCTCTCGTTAACCACTTTGGATCTTCGAGGGTTAGTACTCTATCAACTTGTTTCACCGATCTAGTAGATAGATCTTGTCTTGATCATAGATTAGATCTTGATTGTGTGTTCATGCGGTAGAAATTTTTTGTTTTCCATGCTACGAATCCCTACAGTGGTATCAGAGCCGTGTCTATATGTAGATCTGTTGCACGAGTAGAACACAATGGTCATTGTGGGCGGTGATGCTTTTATTATCAATTGCTTCTTGTGTACTTTGCATCTTGCGGTATGGTGGGATGAAGCGGCCCGGGCTAACCTTACATGACATCGTTCATGAGACTTGCTCCACGCTTGACATGCAACTAGTATTTCATAAGTGGCCTTGCGGGTGTCTGTCTCTCCTATCATAGTAAAGATTCAATTTACAATGGGCACTTGATAGTTCAAGCATCAACGTTGTGGTTCTTGTTCGTAAGTTAGAACGACACTTATTGAAAGCCCCAAACCACGTAAAACATACAAATAAAATTAGAGGCGTCTAACTTTGTTTTGCAGGGGTGTGATGTGATGTGATATGGCCATGATTGTGATTATATATGATGTATGCAATGTTCCTTATTGTAAGTCGGCAACCGGTAGGAGCCATATGGTTGTCTTTTAATTCCGTTAAGACCTACGTGTTTATTATTCAAAGTAGTTGTAATAGTTGATGCTAGTGGATGACAACCATGAAGCGGGGCCACTGACCTTGACGCCATGCCGGTGATGATGGAGATCATGTTCGTGCTTGAAGATGGAGATCGGAAGCACAAGAAGAAAGGCCATATCATATCACATATTATGAATTGCATGTGATGTTAATCCTTTTATGCATCTTGTATTGCTTAGATCGCAATGGTAGCATTATAAGATGACCCCTCTCACAAAATATCAAGTTATAAAGTGTTCATCCTTAGTAAGCACCGTTGATAAAGCTCATTGTTTCGAAGCACCACGTGATGATCGGGTGTGTTAGATTCTGCGAGTGTATACAATGGGAGCAAGCCATATTTGCTCATGTGGAAGCTAAGGTTTGATCTTGACGAGCCTAGAATGTACAGACATGGTCTCGGAACACGGAATACCAAAAGGTAAAGCATGAGTCATATAGTAGATATGATGAACATGTTGATCGTTCGCCTTTGAAGCTACATCATCTCTCGTGATGATCGGATTTGATGTGGTGAATTTGGTTCATGTAATCACTAAAACAATGTGAGGGATATTGTTTTGAGTGGGAGTTCAACAGCAATATGATTAAAAGTTGAACACTATTTATCATAAATGAAATCAAAGTGAATTTGCATAGTTGTTGTAGTCATTGGCATCCGTTTACCACCTTGCGCTTAGTTATAATTGAGATGATAGAACTATAGAATTCTGGTTAGTTACTTTACAAAATGATATCGTATTGTTTTGAAGTGTTAATCTAAAGTTTAAAAGTCCCATTGCAAACTTTCAGTAAGTTTCGATTACTCCGTGAAGTTTAATAGTTGGTATTAAATCAAGAGTAACAATTCCAGTGTTAGTATATATGTATCATGTTTGTCTCCATGATTCTTGATATTCAAAAGATTGTTTTAATATCAAGGTAATCTAGGAGTTGAAAGAGTTATTTCAGAAACCATCATGTACGGAAGATATTGCAATATATGAATTGATGTTTTGGTTGCAACATGAGAGAGTATAATATGGCAAAGTTTATGTTCTCATATTTGATGAGAATTTGAAAAAGGTTGGGGACGCTTATCATGCTAATCCTCCAAAAGGTTTTGGAGAGCAACATTATACTCGCGATTCACCGTTATAAGCTAAAAGTAGTTTGATCATGAATAATTACATGATAAGGGTGAATATTTGATGTAGGTAAAATGTTTACTACACCAAGAGATTACTAAAGAATGGAATTTGAAAGAACACCAAACATTTGATGATGGTGATCTACTTCAAAGTGCAAGTCCAAAGACATTGGTATTTAACTATACATGCTTTGGACTATGTGTCATGTATATGGCTCCACTATTGATGTTGATAGATTCTTTCAAACATAAAAGGAAATACTGAAAGAGAATCTCATAAATATATGGCAGAAAAGAAAAGACTAGAATTGTTTAGCTTAGGTATATGGAGGATATACATGTTATGGCTATATTCTTTGATTATTAAACAATGTGGTTCTTAAGTATTTGATATTGAATTTGTTGGTGTGAATCGTCATAAGAAACAACACAATTCATGAACTACAATGGCCTAAGTAACTAGCAAGAGAATATGTGATGATGTTCATCGAGAACAAATAAAGTATTGATGTGTTTCTCGTTAACATCAAATCTTTCCTTCAAGATTTGTTCTATCAGGTATTATGAGAACAAAAGGGTTGTTCAAACAATTGCGATAATCCATAAAATATGGATGATTTACAAATCTTGTTGGATAAATCACATCCATAAAACAAGTGCTAAAATTTTCATAAGACAATTGATTGAAAGATCACTTAGGAAGTGACATCGCCATTTAAATTATATTGGAAAGAAAACATGAAGAAACTCCATGTGGATGGAATTTTGGAGTCTTTTGATTTTTGATCAAATGACGCTTGTGAAACTTTCCTAGAGATAATTAAAACTCTGTTCATAGGCCAAAGGGAACGGATGACTAGCTTATTGAAACTTGTACATAATGTTGTATGAAGTCCACTCTGGCTCCTGGTGCAGTGCCGACATCTCCGACATGCGGTCTTGAGGAGCTTCTCCGACAAGCAGATATCTTGCGAGTAAACAGCCATTCCTTTAGCAGCTTGTTTGCCGAGAGTGCTACCAACCTCAAGATTATCGCACTTGTAAGTTTTATTTGCCTTTTGCATTTCATATGAGTATCCCACTATAGCCCCCGAGGATTTAGATGGAAAACCATAGGTCTTTGCATATGAATGCTCTAAGAGTGACTAAGCTATAAAACTTCTCATTGTAGCCCCCCAAGTATTTAGTTTGAATGAATTATTCCGACTAGATACTTTTAGAGTAGCATACGCAGTGTTTGTAAACTTCAATACTGTAGCCCCCAAGCCTCTAGTTGTAACTAAATTAATTCCGACTAGATGCTTATAGAAAGACTAAGCATACTTGTTGAATTTAAAACTCATATTGTAGCCCCCAAGCGTCTAGTTGTAAACTAAATTAGTTCCAACTAGGTGCTTAAAGAAGAACTAAGTAACTTCCGAGTTAAAAACTTTCACTGTAGCCCCCAAGCCTCTAGGTGGATAATTATCCGGCTAGATCCTCAAAGTAGACAAAGTGGTTCTGATATTCTTTTCCATAGAATGAGAATTCTCGGAGAGGCGTTGCCAATGAGAAGTTCCACAAGATGCGCGCAGAGCTGGAAGCCGAAAAGGGTAAAACTGCCTTCTTGAAGGAACAAATCACCAAGAGCAAGAGTCTTTTTTTCCTTTCGTTTTTGTACTCCGACTTGGTCTTGTGCCGTCACTCTCCGACTACTCATTGTGTACTGTTCTTTCTCCGAATTGCAGTAACCATTCCCAAGGCCAAGGACATTGTTGAGCAGTCCAAGCATATTCAGTTGCTGGACAGCGAAAACAAAATCCTTAAGCAGGAGAGGACTGATACCTTGAAGATGCATGAGGAGTCCATGGCGGCGCTGCAAGAGTCTGCAAACACGGAGATCAACCACTTGAAGGAAGAGATTGCAATGCTGAAAAAGCAGAAGAGAGCTTCCGATGAGCAAAATCAACGCAATCTTGAAGCATACAAGATCCTCCGACAAGAGCGGGATTCCATGGCGGAGACGCTCCAACAAGCCGAGGCGAGCATCTTTGGTAAGTGACCCTCCGTCTTGTACTTCTGTAAGCCAGGTACTTTGAACTTTTTTGTGTTACTGAACTCATGTTCTCCTTTGTCGGAAATGCAGCTCCTATTAGTTTGACCAAGTCGCCTCCTCCGCCAAAGGAATGCACGATCCTTGCTGGCAACTTTATCAGTACCGCCGTCAAGCAATCCAAGGAGATCACCAAGCCCCTCAACATTAATATCAATGCGGTGGATTCCGTGATGAAGTTCTCGGAGATCCTGCGTCAAGCCCCCGAGCATATTGTAAGCTGGAAGGCTGGCGCAAGTATGGCGCCGTCACTGGTTAAGTCACACTATGAAGACGCCGACCTCGACATGGTAATCTCGGGTCTTCCCAATGTAGACGATGAAGGCCAAAAGATTGACCACAAGGCTATATGGGAATCGCTCGCGGGTCTTAACATCAGGGTTGCCGAGTTGGTCGATCCCAATGTCTTTGTGCCGCTCGAAGTTATTGACGGCGACCGCCAGAGCTCCTCCGAGTCCCTCAAGCCCACCGACTTCAAGGAAAATGACTCTCCTGCTGCCGACGATGCTGCATCCAAGTCTCCTGCGCCAGAGGAATGAAAAACACTTTGTAATATTTGTTTCCTCTGGTTTCATGTATGCGGAAAAACTACTAAGTTATCTTAAGGCGGAAAAACAATAGGTGTAATTTGCTTCTACTTAAGCATTGGTTCCAGCATGTAAATATTTTTAAGCAAGTGCTGATTTATCCATTACTCTGGTTTTTATGCTTGACCTTTCGTGAGTCGGAAGACTCGTAGTAAGAACCATGCGCTCAGGTGATGATGCCCAATGGCACCATCAAAAACCTTGCATAAAAATAACCGACAACAAGTGCCAAAATTCATTACTCCAGAATCCACATAAAAACAACAAAGAACATGTAGACCAGAAAACTTAAGCTAACGCACGTAGGCGGAATTTTCATAAGTGCAAATGCAAACTTGCACATAAAGGTTTTATACGATCCAAAAATAAACACTAAAGGAGGTAAAAGACTCAGAAATATGAGTGAACCAGAGAGATTTATTTTATTGATCATATAAGAGGTACACAATAGATAAAAAATGCTAAGTGTAAAAAGGACGTAGCTGTTCTATGTTCCATGGCCGATCAAGCTCTCGGTAGTCATCATCCGGGTCGCGTCGCTTACACTTATGATCTTTGTTGGGTCTATCCTCAAGTTCACGATTGTCAATGAGGTAGTAAGACCCATTGAGCAGCGCCTTGCTTATGATGAAAGGTCCTTCCCATGGCGGGGATAATTTGTGTGACTTCTTCTGCTTAAGTCGGAGCACCAGATCCCCCTCTTTAAACAAGCGATGCCGAACACGGCGACTATGGTAGTTGTGTAGCTTCTACTGGTAGATGGCGGATCTTTGGCATGCCAAAACGCGCTCTTCCTCGAGAAGGTCCACATCTAGGCGTCTGGATTCTTCAGCGTCATGTTCGTCATAGGCAGCAACTCTTGGTGCATCATGAAGGATGTCCGAAGGCAGGATAGCTTATGCTCCATATACCATGAAGTAAGGGGTGTAGCTGGTGGATCTGTTTTGTGTAGTTCATAAACTCCATAGCACAGATGGTAGTTCCTCCGCCCAGGCTCCAGCTGCTCTATGTAGCGGTGCCTCTAGACGTGGCTTGATTCCCTGCAGAATTAATCCATTGGCTCGCTCAACTTGTCCATTGGACTGTGGGTGTGCCACATATGCTAGGTCAAGTCAGATGCCCTTGTCCCAACAATAAGCTTCCACTTCTCCGAGTGACAAGTTGTTGCCGTTGTCGGTGATGATGTTATGCGGGAGACCAAATCTCACAACTAGATCTCGGACAAACCTAAGGGCATTTGCCCCATCAAGCTTTCTAATGGGTTTAGCTTCTATCCATTTGGTGAATTTATCAACTACTACTAGCAGATGCGTATACGCACATGGTGCTGTCTGTAATGGACCAACCATGTCTAGCCCCCATACTACAAACGGCAAAGTTATTGGTATTGTTCGCAATTCTTTAGCTGGAACATGGGGTTGTCGGGCATAATACTGGCATCTCATGCATGTCTCAACCAGCTTGTCGGCGTTCGCCTTCGCGATCAACCATTATAATCCTTGTCGGAAGGCTTTGGCGACCAATGATCGAGGAGCGGTGTGATGCCCGCAATCTCCGAGATGGATCTCACATAGGATTTCAATACCTTCTTGCTGGGAAACACACTTAATGTATACACCAGTGGTACTTCTTTTGTAGAGCTATCCATTGATTATGGTATAGCCCTTTGCTCGACTACTATTTATCGTCTTTCGACTTTGTCGTCGGGAAAAGTTCCGTGAACGAGATATTCCATGAACGGTTGTGTCCAAGCCGAAGGGACCTTTGTCACTGTGTGAATGAAAGAGTCAACTCTATCCGGGTTGTCGATGTCCGCTCCCTTCACGGATGGTATCCGTAGATGCTCTAGTAAAACTCCAAGCGAAATTTCTTTGCACCCTGATCCAAGCTTAGACAATAGATCAGCCGCCTCGTTTTGATCCCTAGGTACATAATTGACTTCGTAGCCCAAGAAGCTCTTGGCTATCTCGTCCTCTTCGTCGCGATATGCTGCCATCATAGGGTTCCGCGCGTTCCATATGCCAGCCACCTGCTGGGCAACCAAGTCGGAATCTTCACAGCAAACTATGTGCTTGATTCCAATATCCTTGGCTACGCGTAGTCTGTGAATGAGTGCTTCATACTCCGCCATGTTGTTCGTAGCCTCGAAGTGGATCTGCAGAACGTAGTGTAGCTTTTCCCCGGTTGGTGACTAATAGTACACCCGCCCCTGAGCCATTGAGTAACTTTGATCCGTCAAAGTGCATCACCCAGTATTCTGGCTCCAGCATTGGGGTAGCATCTGGCATCTCCGTCCAATCTGCAATAAAATCCGCCAAGGCTTGTGACTTGATAGAGTCGCGTCTCTTGTAGGTGATCTCGAAGGCGGCAAGTTCAATGCCCCACTTCGCGACCCTTCCTGTAGCGTCGTTGTTGTTGATGATGTCGGATAGTGGAGCCTTGATCACAACTATGATAGGGTGCTCCTGGAAGTAGTGCCTTAGCTTCCAAGAAGCAAGGAACACTCCATAAGCTATCTTCTGGTAGGGCAGGTAATGCTGCTTGGACTCCGTCAAGACCTCACTTACATAGTAAACTGGTCATTGAACTTCGTACTCATGGCCTGATTCTTTCCGCTCTACCACGACGACAATGTTGATTACCCGGTTGGTGGCTGCCATGTAGATTAACATAGGCTCCCCACGCTCGGGTGCTGCAAGGATAGGCGCCGAGGATAATGTTTCCTTTAGCCGCTTCAGTGTTGCATCTGCCTTGTCCGTCCATGTAAATTTGTCTGCCTTCTTCAGCAACTTGTATAGCGGCAGAGCCTTCTCTCCAAGTCGGCTGACAAACCCACTAACCGCTGCAACGCAACCTGTTAGTCGTTGTATGTCCTTCACGCATATCGGACGATTTATGTTTAGGATGGCCTTGATCTTTTCCGGGTTCACCTTGATTCCACGCTGGGAAATGATGAATCCCAACAGTTTGCCGGCTGGAACCCCGAAGACGCACTTCTTAGGGTTAAGCATCATGTTGTATATCCAGATATTATCAAAGGTTTCTTTTAAGTCGAAGATTAAGTCGTTTGACTTTTTAGACATCACTGCTATATCGTCCACATAAGCGTGAACGTTCCGACCAATTTTATCGTAGGCAACTTTGCATTGTCCGCTGGTACGTAGCACCTGTGTTTTTCAGCCCAAAGGACATCATGACATAGCAAAACGTGTCGTAAGGTGTGGTGAACGAAGTTGACAATTGGACTGACTTACTCATCTTAATTTGGTGGTATCCTGAGTATGCATCGAGAAAACACAAAAGCTCCGAGCCAGCCGTCGAGTCAATGACTTGGTCAATGTGAGGCAAAGCAAACGGATCTTTGGGACATGCTTTGTTCAAGCCGGTGTAATCAACGCACACTCTTAATTCTTTGGTTCCCTTTTTGGGGACAAGTACAGGATTGGTGTAACATCCCAGCATTTAGGAATCAATGAAGGGTAGATTTAGGAATCTGTGAAATTGCATGCATTCATCTGAAAAATTGTGGGTAATTTTTTCGCCAAATAAAAACCTAAAGTGATCAAGGTTTCTTTCATTCTTTGAGATTAGGTATAGTCTTGGAGAATGATTGTTATAAACTTTGATATGATCTTTGTGGATTAGTGTGTTTTGGGAAATGAAATTTGAATTTAAACTTGAGTGTTGGATATATAATTCAAAAGGATTTACAATTATGTTTGAGTATTTTGATTTAGTCAAGAGATAATAATTAGTAGCTCAAACTTTAAATAAATAACATAATCAAGAAAAAGAGTATTTATTCCATAATTTTATTCAATTAATAAGCTACAAAATGTAACTTATGAAAATGATCAAGAATCTTTATAATAGTAATGAGATAAAAGAAGAACCTTTATATATTGAGTAATAGTACAATCTTTATTACAAAAGAATAAAATAAAGATTACAAAAGAATAAAAGAAATATTACAAGTGACTATTCTATAAAGAAAAAGAAAACCTAATCTAAAGTCTTGAATCACCAAGTCTTGTACCTGCAAAACAAAACACAAACTAAAAGAAAGAAAATTAAGGATTAAAAATATGTTACTCTCGGTATTGACAGTGAGTTGCACTGTTCACTTTTTCATCATTGAGTAATCTTTAAGGGCAAGTTTTACCAAAATGAAAGAACTAAATCTTCCATAATTTTAAGCCATAAATCAAATAACTCCAAACAGCAAGAAGGGGCAAGTTTCACCAGACAAGTAAAAGTAATCAGATAAAAGGTAACTTTCATTCCCTAAGCATATCCACAAGGTTCAGCAGGCACACAAGCAGCACACACACCTAACTGCATGGTGTGTGTTGTCAGCACAACATCAATAGCTCTAACAAACAAAAATGACCAGCACAGCCGTGGGCAAGGAACCCCAACACCATTCCCTGGTTCATACACATCAAGCACAGCATCCAAACTAAACCAAACCATATAACACCAACCATAACCTTGATCATATCACCAAGATGGTGACATAAGGAGGGGTAGATCAGGTGGATAGCAAGAACAAGGTCAAGCCACCACGACCAGGAGGTCGAGAGCTAGATCAAGAACAAGTCCAGGAGATGGAAGTAGCAGGAGAAGCACCAGATCAAGCTAGCCACACAACCAGCAAGATCAAGCCACACGATCAACAACTTGCAACCCCAACAACACCCAAGTGTGGTGAGTAGAAAAAGAACATCACATGATTTATCTGTCTAAGATAGACAAGCATTCATGAGTTGTCTCATACTCAAATTCTTAGAAAAACACCCAAGTGGGGTGAGTCCATCATTGAAGTTTTTCAAACACTAAAAGCAATTAGAAAACTATATAGATCCAACTAGGATATCAGAACAACATCATTGATCCTAGATATCAAGCTATATTTTAAATTCCAGGAAAGAATATAGCCAAGATCTGAACTTCTAGGCACACCTCTTAAACAAGAGTAGCACCTTAGAATTCCTACATCTTATGGATCTATATAACTTAATAAGCCTACAAATCATTTTCCCAACTTTGACTCAAGAATCAGTAGCTGGTATCACTACGAGGACCAATCCATGAGGAACAACAAGATAAGGGACTAGTCTCTAAACCTCATACCAACATCATAGGTTTGAGGGAATCAAGGAAATAAGTTTCCACTTATCTCTGATGCCAAGCTAATATTAAGCTTGAACAAAACCAAGCCAATTAATTGAACCTGATCTTGTGTGCCATATTAGAATGATGTCACAAGAACAGCTTCTAAACTAAGCAGGTTAAGCATCCAACTTTCACAGATACACTCACAGCTAGCTATAAATCATTTTCCTGATACTAATCACAGGAATCATTTCCAGGAATATACATATACATAACATCACTTTAAGAGACAAGTTAATCTTAAAATGTATATGAATCCATAAGCCAACAGTATAGATACAGTGACTTCCTCACTCAAAAATCACTGTCAATAACCAAGTAATGACAGTGGCGAGCTCACAAATCACTAGAATATTTAAAGTAATGATTCTACAGTAACATTACCATCTGAACCATATCAAACGAACCAGTGGAATCAATCTGGTAAGCCATTAGCCTCACCAAAGCTAACCATAAGCAGTAATCCATAGCAAACAACCACTCATCATGCTTAGGGATCATTAATACATGATCCAAATCATCAGATATTTAATCAATAGAGGGATATGAACCCTAAGCAGAAAAAACAACCCTAAACAGGACATGACCACTAGCCAGGAGTAGCCACTACAAACACATGGCACGGGGTGGCCTAGCACAAAGGACACGAGGGGGAGAAGGATAACTTACTAACAGTTGTTGCTGTGGGCAAGAAAAGGAAGCAGAGGCTGTCGACGAGCACAGCGGCACAGGGAGCACCCCAAGGGGCGCTCCGACCCACACCACGCCGAGGCGGCGACCACAGCCATGCCTGAAGGCGAGGAACACCACCACAACACACGGGACCAGCGACAGCACCAGCACCACCCCAAACCCTAGGGTTCGGGACGAAGTCGGTCTGGCCATAGGAGGCCTCCAGGTCCAAGTAGAGTTGGACAGGAAGGTGGAGCATGGTCGACAACCTCACCCTGCACCACGGCACCGGCCAGGGAGGACCACGGCGGCAAACAGCGCACGGCGGCGGCGCCATCGACCACGCGTCGAAGAGGAGAAGAGAGGTGAGAACGAGAGAGTGACAGAGAGAGTGTGGGCTAGTTGGGCCAGGACCCCTTCGGGGAGTCGTTTTGGTTCTGCCCTATTGGGCCACAACCAACACAGGCAGCCCAATTACCTAAAGGCAGTTTTTAATAATTAAGAAAAGACCAAAATGCCCCTGAATTTAATTAAATTCTAGAAAATAAAATAAAAATCCAAAAATTACAAATAGAATATTTATGGATTCATAATAATCCAAATTATCCAAATAAATTAAGAAATAAAATTTTAGGCATATAATTTTTATTTAGAATTTTGTAATCTATATATTACCTATAGAATTTTATAAAATTATTGAAAGATGATAAAAATAAATAAAAATCGCTTTCATTATATATTAATATTGTAGTATTTTAGAAAAATACTAAACAACTATTTAATATCAATTTTTTATATTTAAATGATGATTCTTAAAGGAATTATTAAATAAAAAAATTCAAATAAAATGAAATAAAATAAAAGAATACAATATTCCATAAATATTAAAGATTAATATTTATAAATTCTTAATTATTAAATAGAATTTTTATAATTTAAATAATGGGGAAGAATACACACAAAGTTAAATAATGCATTACATTACTTTGCATAATCATTTTGCTTCTTTAAATATTGTCCTTACCGGGCAATAATGATGTTTTGTAGACATAGAAGCTCAAGGTCCAGTGCAAGCATCCGACTTCACTACCTTGCAATCACAAGGCAAGTTCATCACTTGCTCATGTCCTTTGAAGAGTCAGTATCAAAGTATTTGCAAATTGTGTGTTATCATATATACTCCAAAGAAAGAAAATATTATTTTCACAAATAAAGAAATCTTAGATATCATCCTGAGTGATGATATAATGGAGCAATAGAACTTAGGGTTGTATTTGCAACAGTGATGATCAATTAGGGACTTAATAACCAATGACATCAGTGATTCTAGCGCCATATATTACGCGTTAACCATGAGATTTGGAATGGGACGGAGAAGTCAGATGTATCCTTTTCCTCTCGTATGGAGGCAAGACGACCTTAACGTGACGGTGTGATTCCTTATGCGGATCCAACATATGGGTGGGCACCCTTACGCCCCAGACTTTTGGTGTCTAGATTATCAATGAATGGTGTTTAGGGATATAGTCCATTTCAATGGTACTCGTCCGGGCATCATCAGGTCATAGAGTCTTCGGGAACTCATCAGGGTTTTAGCCTACCCGAAAGGGGGCTTAACGGATGTGAGCCGGCCCTGAAGGATCGTGCAGACATATGAGGTCGCGGAGAGGGCAGTGATTGGCTTGGACCAACTATTGGGCCCCACATCATGGAATTGTGGACGGGAAAGTACGCCCGGTTGTGCAACAAGGAAGTTGATCTCTCATGGGTAAAGTAACGCACCTCTGCAGAGTGTAAGAACTTTAACTTGTTACTCCCTGTTCTGGGAAGGAGCTACGAAATCGGCAGGAAAGGAACTCCATGAAAGTTCTGGTCAACCTGTGAAGGCTGATGGTCATAGATTTTCATAATAAAATCAATCTTTGAAGAAAGATTTACAAAAACTGCATAGTGCCAAGGACTTATAGTCCGAGGTGGTAGTTAGAGCATCAAACTTCCCACCTTTCATATAATGAACTTTCTGGGTAACGCTGTTACTCATTCCTTCCTTTGATCCTTTGCTTAGACTCTAAGAATCCCGAAGATACTCCAATGTATGCGACCGAGAGCCAGGAGGAGGTCTTCTATGAAGAGCCCAGCCTGTATGGAGCCGTAGAAGGGGAGGACTACGATATCGTCTATGGAGGAGAGTTCCAAGAGTCCAAATAATTACTATAGTTCTAGTAACCACTTGAGCCGAGCAACATGAACAATATATAGCAATAAGTTGTTGAGCTCAATTTGGAGTTTAAGTTTTAAACTTGAAACTTCCGCTGAAACACTTATATTTTTGTTTGTAAGTTGAATCTTTTGGAAGTCTTGAACTTCCGATATTGTAATAATAATAATGTGTGTATGTTTGTAATATGGACCCGCAATGTTTCTATTGTACCACTTTGAAGGATATGATATTTACGGAACGATATTCTGTGGATGTCATGTCAACGACTATAGTGTACTACACATGCAGTGGTATGTTGGGTCACCGCAGTTGGTATCTGAGCAAATTTCTTTGACCTTAGGTTGGAAACCTAGTAAAGGGTATTACCTATAAGAGTGTTAAGCAACGATAAAGAATTCTCTAAAATAAATATAATGGGTATTCAAATGAGAATAATCCGTTATATGTTTTAGTGCGATAATTCTTTGTTATGATGCAATATATTATTGGTTACTAATAAAAATATTTTTCTTATATACAGAGCTATGGCACCAAAGTTTCTAAAACAGACTTTGGTAAGGAAAGAGGAGACTCTAGATGATTATCAAGGATCATTCACAGACCAACTTCGTCAACTTTTAGATTTTTAGTTGTCCAACTAGAATTCCAGTGAATACCATAACCTATTATGATGGTCGAATGTTATCCAAGTATTGTGTGAGTATCCAACTTCCAGACGATCTTGGATTGTATCATGATTTACCTATAGGTGAAGGTAGGAGTCACTTAGCAGCATATCATGTTGTTGTTGTTGTGGAGGCGATAGCTAATATCCGGGAGCATAAAGCCAAGGAGTTGAAAGGTAGCACATTTTCTGTGATACCTCATGAATCTATAGACTCGGAGCCTGTACCGGATCATCTTATTTTGGTTAAGAAGCATCCTAATTTAGCTTCCAAGTTTATGGATAGATACCGAACACTCGTTGCATCTTTTTATAAGACACATCAAGTGATTGTCGAAGATAAAAATGACATGTTAGAGGATCTAACTGATCCAAAAAGGAGGAAGCAGTTAGCATTCCAGTTGGAGAAGGAAGCAAGTAGTAGTGCAAAACCTATCTTTAAGGATATACCTATAGATCCTGAATCTTCTACACCATATCCTTATTCACCAAGGCCTGAACCTATATATGATCCTACTATGGATACGAGGTATGCAGTACCATAGGGTTCAGAGGACGGTTCTGATTCAGAACTTCCTAATGAGAATTCTGATGGTTGGAGGATGGGATCATTTGAAGGATCTCAGGAACACCAGATGTCCATAGATGGTTCTGACAGAAATGTTGGACAATCTAGCTGGATGGGTGCAAGAATTAACCCTAGTAACAGTAGTAGAAATGCCATGTTCATAGATAATCAGGATGAAGAAGAAGATCCTAAGGAGAGAGTGTTTGAATCATCAACATCTTCTCAAAGCCTAGGGAATATACATTATCCGATGTTTAACTATCTTCCCCAAAGGAGCACCTTGGGAGCAGCAGGATCTGCATATTCTATTGACAACTCAAGGAATGAAGCTCAGGAGATGCAAGTGGGAGATAATGTTGAATTTGTTTCTGAAGACTTTTCAGCTGAGCTGGAAGGAGTCAATGCGCTCAGGTTGAGTAATGACTCAAGTCCTGACACTTCAGATACTGAGTATGTTCCTTCTGGAAGTCCATTTGTTCCACAAACTATGCGACGAACGTCACGTCATCATGGTTGTACATCAGGCATGTATGATGAGCGTAGTTACTACTAGAAGTAGGCAACTATTTAGAGGTATCGAGTACCGTGTTTTTTGATCCAAGGAAAATAAGGTAGCTAGATAAATGAGGTAGTGTTGTGATTATACCTATATGGTATATGTTGTAATGACTTTGTATTAATAAGATATTGTAATGTATAATATGTGAAATGCATATTTGAGTTTTATTTGGATTTTCATTGTGTGACTAGTTCTGTGCGTAAAGTCAAGCTCATAACACATGTGCATGATGTAATTATGAGTATTCGCTTTATGTGCAGGACTAGGGGATCATGGATACGGGTGTAGAGACCGAATCTAAACAGCAGCGGATGGAACGTGAGGCCAAGGAGAAGGACAATGCAGATGCAGCAAATTAGGGAACCTTACCACCACCACCACCAATGAGGCCGTTAATGGAGCAGAACTTTATGCAGTGTATGCAAATGATGCAAGAGACCCAGAACAAGTTCATGGAAGAGCTGCTGGGACGAGCAAATCAAAGAGCACCTGAAGGTGGAGGAGTGAGTCTTTCTGACTTCCAGAATGCAAGGCCGTTACCTTTTGCATCATCCCCTGAACCAATGGATGCAGAGGAATGGTTAGCAGATACAGAAAGGAAGCTGAAGACTGTAGGTTACAATGATGAGGAGAAATTGAGGTATGCAACTCATCTTCTGACTGGACCTGCAGCATCATGGTGGGAGAATCAGTTAGCCATGCAACCTCCAGGAAGGGAGTACACTTGGGAAGAGTTTAAACAGAGATTCTGTGAATATCATGTTCCAGAGAGTGTTATGGAGTTGAAGTGGAGAGAATTTGAGGAGCTGCAACAGGGATATACTAGTGTTATGAAGTATATTCGGGAGTTTAGTCAATTGTCTCGATATGCGGAGGAAGAAGTTAATACGGAGGAGAAGTGGAAGAAGTGTTTCCTGCATGGATTAAATCCATTTGTGAGGATGGAGTTGAGGTTGGGTAATAAGAAAACTTATCAGCAGTTGCTGGATGCAGCTATTACTTTCGAAGATGACTACAAGAATGTCCAAGAGGATAGAAGGAAGAGATCTAAGAAGGAAACCAAGAGGATACAAGCAAGTAAGCCCAAGCCCAATCTGGAATTCAAACCAAGGAATAGACCCTATAACAGCAACAATTCCAATCGGAGTGCAAATCCAAACGTAAATAATATTATATGCCATAATTGCAAACTCCCAGGGCATATGAGGAGGGATTGCCCGAAACCAGTAATTGTGTGCCAAGCTTGTGGGCAGAGAGGTCACATAAAGCCAAATTGTCCAAGAAAACCACAAGGAGGTTGGCCGGTTCGAGATGTAAGACAAGCTAGTGGATGAAATGGACAGCCCAATCGAAGAGGAAATAATGTCAAGAACAACAATGGCAAGAGGAATAGACCTACCGGGAAGCTGAATTGCGCAACCCTAGAGGAGGTGGATAATTCGGAGCATGCAGTGATAGGTACGCTCAATATCCTTACCAATCCTGGCCAAGTTCTATTTGATACTGGTGCAACTACTTCATTCATTTCTGAAAAATTGTGTGATAAGTTCGGGATTAGAAGGGCAACGTTAGAAAACCCTATGACCGTAGTTACGGCAGGGGAAATGTGATTGTACGCCACATTAAACAAGATCAGGTTATCTCGATCTGTGGTTATACATACTTTGCAGACCTTTACGTGATTCCTTTGAAAGGAATTGCAGTAGTGCTAGGGATGGACTGGATGATGGAACATGGGGCTCAGATAAATTGCGAGGAGAAAATTGTCTCAATCAAAACTCCAAGTGGAGCAAGGATAGTTTACCAAGCAGATAAGCACAGTCATATTATGGTGGATCTGCAATTGAACTCAATGAAAGAGGTCAAATTGGAAGATATTCCTGTAGTAAATGAGTTTCAAGGTGTTTTTCCAGCAGAGCTACCTGGAATGCCACCAGATCGGGAGATAGAGTTTACTATTGACTTAATTCCAGGTACAACACCAATAGCTCAAGCACCCTATAAGATGGGACCAAAAGAATTAAAAGAACTCAAAGAGCAAATTGATGAGTTAGCCAGAAAAGGGTTTATCCAGGAAAGTGTATCCCCATGGGGAACACCAGTAATCTTTGTGGATAAAAGGGATGGTGGTAGAAGCATGTCTGGAGACTACAGAAATCTGAACAATGTTGCCATAAAGAATAAGTGTCCTTTACCAAGGATTCAAGATTTGTTTGATCAAGTGAAAGGAGCCAGAGTATTTTCAAAGATCGACCTAAGATCTGCATACCATCAAATAAAAATTAAGCCTGAAGATGTTCCAAAGACAGCATTTGTCTCAAGATATAGACACCATGAGTATCTGGTAGTACCATTTGGTTTGACCAATGCACCAGCATTATTCATGAATTTGATGAACAAAATTTTCATGCCATATCTGGATAAGTTCGTCATAGTCTTCACTGATGATATTCTGATATATTCAAAGGATAAGGAAGAGCATGCTGATCATTTGAGAATATCATTGCAGACTTTAAGAGAACATAAACTTTATGCTAAGTTCAGTAAGTGTGAATTTTGGCTAGATGAGGTAGAATTCCTCGTCCATGTGATCAGTAAATATGGAATTGTTGTAAATCCATCCAAAGTTCAATCAGTACTAGAGTGGACTGCACCAACCAATGTGAAACAAATTCGAGGTTTCTTGGGGATGGCTGGTTATTATCGGAGATTCATTGAAGGTTTCTCCAAAATAGCGGGACCAATGACCAAGTTGTTAAGAAATAATATACCATTCAATTGGGATGAAAAGTGTGAAGCGAGTTTTCAGGAGGTGAAGACCAGGTTAACCACAGCTCCAATCTTAGCAGTTCCAGAAACAGGGAAAGACTTTACAATATACTGTGATGCATCTAAAGAAGGTTTGGGTTATGTGTTAATGCAAGATCGGAAAGTGATTGCTTATGGTTCAAGACAACTGAAACCACATGAAGTCAACTATCCAACTCATGATTTAGAGTTAGCGGCAGTAGTCTTTGCGCTGAAAGGATGGAGGCACTTTATTTATGGATCAGATGTGAGTTATACACTGACCATAAAAGTCTTAAATATTTCTTCACCCAAAAGGAATTGAATATGAGATAGAAGTGTTGGTTGGAACTAATCAAAGATTATGATTTAACAATCAACTATACTCCAGGAAAAGCAAATGTTGTAGCAGATGCCTTAAGCCGTAAAAGTGCAGATATTCAGCCTAGCAATCAGGAGCTACCAAAAGAGTTACAAATGGACTTGGAAAGATTAGAGCTTCAATTCATTAGAACAAAGGTTCTTGGAAGATTGCCTACTATGCAGGTAGTTGCAGAGTAGGACATTGATCTTAAGCATGAAATTTTTAGACATCAAGCAGAAGATCCTTTCATTGCTGAGGAAATTCGGAGGATATCTCAAGGGCAAACATCAGTTTTTTGCCTTGGAGATTATGAGTCCTTATGGTTTCAAGACCGTCTTTGTGTTCCAGATGTGACTGAGATTTGTGATGTAATACTCAGAGAAGCACATGAAACACCATATTCTGTACATCCAGGAAGTACTAAGATGTATATGGATTTGAAAGAACTATTCTGGTGGAATAACATGAAAAGGGACATTGCTAAATATGTATCTGAATTCCATACTTGCCAAAGGGTGAAGGCTGAACATCAAAGTCCAGCAGGACCATTGCAACCCTTGGAAATTCCTGAATGGAAATGGGAGGAAATCGATATGGACTTCATCACAGGATTGCCCATGACACCTAAACGGAACGATATGATATGGGTAATTGTGGATAGACTCACCAAAAGTGCACATTTTATTCCGGTAAATCAGAAGGATAATGCTGAGAAGTTAGTAGAAGTTTATATCAAAGAAATAGTAAGCAAGCACGGAGTGCCCAAAAATATTGTTACTGATAGAGGATCAGTATTTACTTCAGCATTTTGGAAACAATTACATGAAGCACTTGGTTCGAAGTTAGATTTTAGCACAGCTTATCATCTAGAGACAGTGGGTCAAACAGAAAGAACAAATCAAATACTAGAAGACATGTTAAGGGCTTGTGCATTAGATTTTGGAGGTTCGTGGGAAGATCATCTACCATTGGCAGAATTTTCCAACAATAATAGCTATAAGAGTAGTCTGAAGGCAGCCCCATATCAGGTTCTGTATGGAAGGAAATGTAGATCACCAATATGTTGGTATGAGCCTCGAAGCAGCAAGGAATTTGCACCAGACTATATCAAGGAAAAACAAGATATCATTGATAAGATCAAGGATAGACTGAAAATAGCTCAAAGTAGGCAGAAAATTTATGCTGATCAAAGTCGAAGATCATGGCATCCAGAAGTGGGAGACATGGTATATTTGAAAGTAAGTCCAATGAAAGGGGTTAAAAGGTTCGGAGTTAAAGGAAATTTGAGTCCAAGATATATCGGACCATTCAAGATACTAAGTCAAAACAGAACTATAGCTTATGCTTTAGAATTACTAGCAAGGTTGTCTCAAGTTCATAATGTTTTCCATGTGTCATAACTCCGTAAATGTTTGAAAGTTACGGATGATGCAATCACACATCAAGAGATAGAATTACAAGAAGATTTGACCTATGTAGAGAAACCTTGTAAAATTTTGGAAGAAAACTGGAAACGATTGAGGAACATGGCAATCAAATACTGCAAGGTACAGTGGGAACATCACACCGAAAGGGAAGCCACTTGGGAGAAAGAAGAGGATTTAAGAAAAACCTATCCAGAACTATTCAGGTACACTTCAACAAACTTTGGGACGAATTTTAATTTAAGGGGGAAGTCTGGCACATCCCAGCATTTAGGAATCAACGAAGGGTAGATTTAGGAATCTGTGAAATTGCATGCATTCATCTGTAAAAATGTGGGTAATTTTTTCGCCAAATAAAAACCTAAAGTGATCAAGGTTTCTTTCATTCTTTGAGATTAGGTATAGTCTTGGAGAATGATTGTTATAAACTTTGATATGATCTTTGTGGATTAGTGTGTTTTGGGAAATGAAATTTGAATTTAAACTTGAGTGTTGGATTTATAATTCAAAAGGATTTAGAATTATGTTTGAGTATTTTGATTTAGTCAAGAGATAATAATTAGTAGCTCAAACTTTAAATAAATAACATAATCAAGAAAAAGAGTATTTATTCCATAATTTTATTCAATTAATAAGTTACAAAATGTAACTTATGAAAATGATCAAGAATCTTTACAATAGTAATGAAATAAAAGAAGAACCTTTATATATTGAGTAATAGTACAATCTTTATTACAAAAGAATAAAATGAAGATTACAAAAGAATAAAATAAATATTACAAGTGACTATTCTATAAAGAAAAAGAAAACCTAATCTAAAGTCTTGAATCTCCTAGTCTTGTACCTGCAAAACAAAACACAAACTAAAAGAAAGAAAATTAAGGATTAAAAATATCTTACTCTCAATATTGACAGTGAGTTGCACTGTTCACTTTTTCATCATTGAGTAATCTTTAAGGGGCAACTTTTACCAAAATGAAAGAACTAAATCTTTCATAATTTTAAGCCATAAGTCAAATAACTCCAAACAGCAAGAAGGGGCAAGTTTCACCAGACAAGTAAAAGTAATCAGAAAAAAGGTAACTTTCATTCCATGAGCATATCCACAAGGTGCAGCAGGCACACAAGCAGCACACACACCTAACGACATGGTGTGTGCTGTCAGCACAGCATCAACAGCTCCAACAAACAAAACTGGTCAGCACAGCCATGGGCAAGCAACCCCAACACCATTCCCTGGTTCATATACATCAAGCACAACAGCCAAACTAAACCAAACCAGATCACACCAACCACAACCTTGATCATCTCACCAAGATGGTGACATAAGGAGGGGGTAGATCAGGTGGATAGCAAGAACAAGGTCAAGCCACCAGGACCAGGAGGTGGAGAGCTAGATCAAGGACAATTCCAGGAGCTGGAAGTAGCAGGAGGAGCACCAGATCAAGCTAGCCACACAACCAGCAAGATCAAGCCACAAGATCCACAACTTGCAACCCCAACAACACCCAAGTGTGGTAAGTGGAAAAAGACCATCACATGATTTATCTGTCTAAGCTAGACAAGCATTCATGAGTTCTCTCATACTCAAATTCTCAGAAAAACACCCAAGTGGTGTGAGTCCATCATTGAAGTTTTTCAAACACTAAAAGCAATTAGAAAACTATATAGATCCAACTAGGATATCAGAACAACATCATTGATCCTAGATATCAAGCTATATTTTAAATTCCAGGAAAGAATATAGCCAAGATCTGAACTTCTAGGCACACCTCTTAAACAAGAGTAGCACCTTAGAATTCCTACATCTTATGGATCTATATAACTTAATAAGCCTACAAATCATTTTCCCAACTTTGACTCAAGAATCAGTAGTTGGTATCACTACGAGGACCAATCCATGAGGAACAACAAGATAAGGGCCTAGTCCCTAAATCTCAGACCAGCATCATAGGTTTGAGGGATTCAAGGAAAGAAGCTTCCACTTATCTCTGATGCCAAGCTAATCTTAAGCTTGAACAAAACCAAGCCAAGTAATTGAACCTAATCTTGTGTGCCATATTAGAATGATGTCACAAGAACAGCTTCTAAACTAAGCAGGTTAAGCATCCAACTTTCACAGATACACTCACAGCTAGCTATAAATCATTTTCCTGATACTAATCACAGGAATCATTTCCAGTAATATACATATACATAACATCACTGTAAGAGACAAGTTAATCTCAAACTGTATATGAATCCATAAGCCAATAGTACAGATACAGTGACTTCCTCACTCAAAAATCACTGTCAATAACCAAGTAATGACAGTGGCGAGCTCACAAATCACTAGAATATTTAAAGTAATGATTCTATAGTAACATTACCATCTGAACCATATCAAACTAACAAGTGGAATCAATCCTGGTAAGCCATTAGCCTCACCAAAGCTAACCTTAAGCAGTAATCTACAGCAAACAACCACTCATCATGCTTAGGGATCATTAATACATGATCCAAATCATCAGATATTTAATCAATAGAGAGATATGAACCCTAAGTAGAACAAACAACCCTAATCAGGACATGACCACTAGCCAGGAGTAGCCACTACAAACACATAGCACAGGGTGGCCTAGAACAAAGGACACGAGGGGGAGAAGGATAACTTACTGACGGTTGTTGTTGTGGGCGAGAAGAGGAAGCAGAGGGTGTCGACAAGCACGCGGCACGGGGAGGACCCCAAGGGGGCGCTGCGACCCACACCACACCGAGGCGAGGAACACCACCACAGCACACAGGAGCAGTAGCAATGATAGCACCAGCACCACCCCAAACCCTAGGGTTCAGGACGGAGTCGGTCTGGCCACAGGAGGGCTCTAGGTCCAAATCAAGTTAGACAGGAAGGTGGAGCATGGTCAACAACCTTGCCCTGCACCACGGCAGCGCCAAGGGAGGAACACGGCGGCGAACAGCCCACGGCGGCGGCGCCATCAACCACGGGGTCGAAGAGGAGAAGAGAGATGAGAACGAGAGAGTGACAAAGAGAGTGTGGGATGGTTGGGCCAGGACCCCTTCGGGGAGTCGTTTTGGTTTTTGCCCTATTGGGCCACAAGGGCCCAATAAACCAACACAGGCAGCCCAATTACCTAAAGGCAGTTTTTAATAATTAAGAAAAGACCAAAATGCCCCTAAATTTAAATAAATTCTAGAAAATAAAATAAAAAATCAAAAAAATACAAATAGAATATTTATGGATTCACAATAATCCAAATTATCCAAATAAATTAAGAAATAAAATTTTAGGCATATAATTTTTATTTAGAATTTTGTAATCTATATATTCCCTATAGAATTTTATAAAATTATTGAAAGATGATAAAAATAAATAAAAATCACTTTCATTATATATTAATATTGTAGTATTTTAGAAAAATACTAAACAACTATTTAATATCAATTTTTTATATTTAAATGATAATTATTAAAAGAATTATTAAATAAAAAAATTCAAATAAAATGAAATAAAATAAAAGAATACAATATTCAATAAATATTAAAGATTAATATTTATAAATTCTTAATTATTAAAAAGAATTTTTATAATTTAAATAATGGGAGAGAATACACACAAAGCTAAATGATGCATTACATTACTTTGCATAATCATTTTGCTTCTTTAAATATTGTCCTTACCGGGCAATAATGATGTTTTGTAGACATAGAAGCTCAAGGTCCAGTGCAAGCATCCGACTTCACTACCTTGCAATCACAAGGCAAGTTCATCACTTGCTCATGTCCTTTGAAGAGTCATTATCAAAGTATTTGCAAATTGTGTGTTATCATATATACTCCAAAGAAAGAAAATATTATTTTCACAAATAAAGAAATCTTAGATATCATCCTAAGTGATGATATAATGGAGCAATAGAACTTAGGGTTCTATTTGCAATAGTGATGATCAATTAGGGACTTAATAACCCATGATATCAGTGATTCTAGCACCGTATATTACGCGTTAACCATGAGATTTGGAATGGGACGGAGAAGTCAGCTGTATCCTTTTACTCTCGTAATGGAGGCAAGACGACCTTAACATGACGTTGTGATTCCTTGTGCGGATCCAACATATGGGTGGGCACCCTTACTTCCCACACTTTTGGTGTCTATATTATCTATGAATGGTGTTTAGGGATATAGTCCATTTAAATGGTACTCGTCCGGGCATCATCAGGTCATAGAATCTTCGGGAACTCATCAGGGTTTTAGCCTGCCCGAAAGGGGGCTTAACGGAGGTGAGCCGGCCTCGAAGGATCGTGCAGACATATGAGTTCACGGAGAGGGCAGTGATTGGCTTGGACCAACTACTGGGCCCCATGTCATAGAATTGTGGACGAGAAAGTACGCCCGGTTGTGCAACAAGGAAGTTGATCTCGCACCTCTGCAGAGTGTAAGAACTGTAACTTGTTACTCCCTATTCCGGGAAGGAGCTATGAACGCGGCAGGAAAGGAACTCCATGAAAGTTCTGGTCAACCTGTGAAGGCTGATGGTCATAGATTTTCATAATAAAATCAATCTTTGAAGAAAGATTTACAAAAACTACATAGTGCCAAGAACTTATAGTCTGAGGAGGTAGTTAGAGCATCAAACTTACCACCTTGCATATAATGAACTTGTTGGGTAACGTTGTTACCCATCCCTTCGTTTGGTCCTTTGCTTAGACTTTGAGAATCCCGAAGATACTCCAATGTATGCGACCGAGAGCCAGGAGGAGGACTTCTATGAAGAGCCCAACCTGTATGGAGCCGTAGAAGGGGAGGACTATGATATAGTCTACAGAGGAGAGTTCCAAGAGTCCGAATAATTACTATAGTTCTAGTAACCACTTGAGCCGAGCAACATGAACAATATATAGCAATAAGTTGTTGAGCTCAATTTGGAGTTTAAGTTTTAAATTTGAAACTTCTGCTGAAACACTTATATTTTGGTTTGTAAGTTGAATCTTTTAGAAGTCTTGAACTTCAGGTATTGTAATAATAATAATGTGTGTATGTTTGTAATATGGACCCGCAATGTTTCTGTTGTACCACTCTGAGGGATGTGATATTTACGGAACGGTATTCTGTAGATGTCATGTCAACGAATATAGTGTACTACACATGCAGTGGTATGCTGGGTCACCGCAATTGGCCACCCATCGGGTGTGAAGGACTTCTCGGATAAAACTAGCCTTAAGTAACCTAGCTATCTCTTTGCATATGGCGCGTCTTCTCGTCTCCGAAACCTCATAGAGGTTGTTTCACCGGTTTGCATTTTGGATCAATATTCAAGCGGTGCTCGACAAGTTCCCTAGGTACACCTTTCCTGTTGGCAGGTTGCCAGGCAAAGATGTCCCTATTCTCACGGAGGAACTCGACGAGCGCGCTTTCCTATTTGGGATGCAGGTTCGTCCCAATGGCGGTGATCTTGGAGGCATCGCCTACCACAAGTTCCACCGGCTTGGTTTCGATGGCGTCCTTGAAAGCTGGGGCGGAGTTAGAAATCTGCTTCTTCGACGCCGGCATCTCTGAGGCATCGACCTTGCTCTGGATCTTGAATTCTTCGCTGTAGAGGACAGCTTCCGCAAAGGCTGCTTCTCCAATATCGCAGTCCCTTGCCTTGGTAAAGCTTCTGGATATGGTGATGACTCCGTTTGGTTCGGGTATCTTGAGCTTGTTGTAGACAAAGCATGGCTTGGCCATGAAGGCGTGGAAGATGTCGCACCCAAATATGACGTGGTACATGCTCTTGAAGGGGACCACCTCAAAGGTCATGCATTCTTGGCAATAATTATTAACATCACCGAAAGCGACCTGAAGTGTGATGCACCCAAGGGACCGAGCCTCCCGACCAGGAACTACGTCGTGGAAGATGGTGCTGGTCTGCCTTAGGTTAGCCTCCGTTAAGTTAATCTTGTGTAGTGTATCCAGGTACATGATGTTGATCCTGCTTCCACTATCCACCATACATTTGGTGAACTCATTGCCATCAATCAGGGGGTCGATGACCATGGCATACTGGTTCTCCGTAGGAATGAGGTCTGGGTGATCCTTCCTGTCCCAGGTAATTGGAATCTCCGACCAGCGCAGGTACTAGGGAACTAGGGGTAGACTGGCCATCGTATCCTCATAGAGGTCTTCTGTTGTCGGACACTGGGGGTCCCAAGGAAAGTGTGGAAAATGGCCGCCTTCTTCTCGAAGGGGTTCTTGCCCTTGCCGTCGCTCTTGGAGGCGTGCTTTGGGTCAACATCCTCATCCATGTCACTTGAATCCTTGGACTCCTCGTCCTTCTTCTTCCCCTTGCCCTTGCCTCGCGGTCTGTTCTTCCGAATTTGCTTGTAGCCGGACTCTGAGTCCTCCTTGAGATCGTTGACGAACTTGCAATGGTGATTGGTGTGAGTGCCTTTTCCGTTGGAGTCGAGGTGTACAAGGCACGGCATATCACGGTACTCCTCGTAGGTTTGGGGAACGCGGAGCGCTGCCGAGGTAGTTTCACCGCCTCGCTGCTTCCCACGACCAGCTCCCCGTCCTCGACCACGCTGTCCGCCATCACCTCGTACTTCAAATGTCATAACGACCATGTCGGAGGTTTGATTTTCTTCTGGCAGGCTCTTCCGCTTGGTGCTGTTGTTCCTCATAGCTTGAGTTGGAACGGCTGTTGCCGGCAAGGAGCCGCGAGCATTGTCCTTGGCAGCTGCGAACTCACTGGCTAGCTGGATCATCTTGTTGAGATATAGCCGGTGATTGTCTTGCAAGCGCTTAACCTTATGTCGGAGCAACGTACCTTTCTCCAACCCATCGATGAAGGCGGCCATGGCGGTCTGGGCGTGTACTCCTACACAGGAATTCTTCATGTCTAGCCAGCGAGAGAGTTATGCGCGAGATTACTCGTCTTTCTCATGCACGCACCGCTGTAGATCGCCAACAGTACATGGACGTTTATATGTACCCTCGAAGTTCTTGGTGAACTCTTCTTGCATGTCCAACCAGTTGCAGATAGATTTCTCTGGCAAGTCGGCAATCCTTTGTCAGGTTGTTCCCGCCAGCATTAGAGGGAGGTACTTGATGGAGACGTTGGGGTTACCCCCGGCGATCTCCATCGTGGTTGTCGTAATCCTGCAACCACGTAGCTGGTTTTGCGGTGCCGTCATAGGGCTTGGTGGTCTTGTCAATCCGGAAACCCTTGGGGTAAGTTGCGGTCTGTATTACAGGTCCAAAGCAACATGGTCCCAAGTACTGTCCTTCCCGGGCCTCTTTGAATCTTGTCCAAATGTGAACGTGCGTTGTATGGCTCCGGGCTTCTTTTCTTCTTCTTGCCATCAGAGGATGGGTTGCGTGAACGACGCGGGCCTCCTCCGCCATGGTGGCTGCTAGGTGGAGACAGAGGCGGAGTTGGCGGTGGGTTAGCTTTCTTGTTGTTACCCTCCTGCGACGCCTCACGCTTGTTGCGGTTGCTTGTCGGACGTGAAGGGTCATGGCGCGACCTTCTCTTATGTCCTTGGTTGCGCTCTTCATCATGACGGGTCTGCTCCGCGTTATCGCGGATGACAATGCTGCTCTGCCTTGGCGGAGGCATATCCATACGACGTTGAGCCTTGGTATCTTCGCGATGTCGGGGAGACCGGGGCGATGGATATGGGAGACGAGGTTGAGCCTTGCCACCGTGGTCGGAGGATATGGGGATAGCATCCTTCCTGTTGTGCGCATCCATCCGTCTTCGTTCTGACGAACCAGTCTGGGACCCGACATCATGAGGAGATCGATCCCTTTGCGGCTTTTGCTGGCTAGACTAGCAGAACGCTGGGTCAGACTCAAGCCTCTGAGAGGTTGATACGCCTAATTTGCATCACCATTCTATATCATAATCTACCTCTATTCATTGATATTTGTCTTATTATGAGGTATTGCTTATGTCTTTTCCACTGTTTATGCATGTTGGATTATTCTTGGAGGATGGACTGTCGGAGTCTGGATTCTGATGGAAAAGAGGGCGTTTTAATGCAATTTCGCAAAGATCAGAAAAAACTAGAAAAATATGGGAAAATATTATTTCTCCAGCGGATTGAGGAAGCCAGAAGGAGGGACGAAGAAGGGCCACAGGGGGCCACACACACCTAGGCGCGGGCCCACCTAACCCTGCACCTAGGGCAGGTGTGGCCCGCCTGCCCGTCTCCCGACTCCGCTCCTTCACCTATATATTCCCTACGGAACCCTAAGGCTCGGGGAGCGGCCATAGATAGATTTCTGCTGCCTCTGGGGGCGGAAAACACCGAGAGAGAAAGATCTCTCCGGCGGACAGGATTTCTGCCGGGGGAATTCCTTCCCGGAGAGGGGAGATCGTTGCCATCAACACCATCGTCAAGCTAGGTTCATCGGGATCCTCATCATCATCTCCACCAGTACCATCATCACCACTCCATCCCACTATAACAATTGTGTTGGATATTGCTTTAGTTCTTAGGGGAAACTTTCCCGGTGTTAATTACTATTGTAGTTGATGCTTGTGAGTGGAACCATTGGATTATTGTTTATGTTCAGATTGTTATCCATTATCATATCATCTTTGATCTTGATCCATATGATGTCTTGTGAGTAGTTCGTTTAGTTCTTGAGGACATGGGAGAAGTCATGTTGTTATTAGTGGATCTGTGTTGAGTTATTATTCAATGGTTTAGTATTTAAGTTGTGGTGCTATTCTTCTAGTGGTGTCATGTGAACGTCGACTACATGACACTTCACCATTTATGGGCCTAGGGGAATGCATTGTGTATTTGGCTACTAATTGTGGGGTTGCCGGAGTGACAGAAACCTGAACCCCCGTTAGGACACCATTGCATAAGGGAGCATAGGATCTCAGAATTTAAGGTTGTGGTTAGATTTATATCTTATTTACTTTATTGTAGTTACAGATGTTTGCAGGGGGTTCAATCACAAGTTTGCATTAGTCCAGGTAAGGTCGGTACATTAGCACAGGTTCACCCACACAACACTTACAACACCAAAGAAGAGTACTCAGCTATTTGAAGCGAAAGCACTTGACAAAATTCCCATGTGTCCTTGAGAACGTTTGGTCTTTATAAGTATTTCCACCGGCTTGTCCTTTGCTAAGAAAGGATTGGGACACTTGTCGCATTTGTTCTTTATTACTTGCTCTTTGTTTTGTTGCCTTATCAGAAAACCACTAAAAATCCGTTTGCTAAGTATTCACATGGATTTCCTGCTCCATACCACTGTTCAGCACCTTCTGCTCCTCGTTGTGATCGACACTCCTATTTATCAAAAGTACTACGATACACCCCCTATACTTGTGGGTCATCAAGACTATTTTCTTGTGCCGTTGCCGGGGAGTGAAGCGCTATTGAAGAGTGGAACTGGTAAAGGAAACTTCTACTATGACTATTTTTTTGTTAATGCTTGTTACTTTATTTCCAATATGGATAACCCACTTGGTTTTCTGTTTGGGAAAACTACTACCGCTGCTAGGGTAGTAGATGAACCACCACCTGTTAAGATAGATCCTTTTAAGATACCTACAAGTATTGTTGATCGTGTTATGGATAATTATTATTTTGGGGATGGAACTGTCCATCCTGGTGATCACTTGCTTTTTATCCATGAATTATGCGGGTTGTTTAAGTGTGCAGGTATCACAACTGAACAAGTGAAGAAGAAGTTACTCTCTATATCCTTGAAAGGGAGAGCTGAAGAATGGTATAAGCTGCTAAAGAATGGACAATCCATGGAATGGAAGGAAATGGCATCTCTCATTTATTCTAAATTTTATCCTCCTAGTGAGATTCATAAGGATAGAAATCTGATATATAACTTTTGGCCTCATGATGGAGAGAGTACAGCTCAAGCTTGGGGGAGATTGAAGTTACTAATGCTTAAATGTACTATTCATGAATTCCCTAACAATATTATTATCAATAACTTTTATGCTAGGCTCTCTCTTCATGATAAAGATTTACTAGATGCTTCTTGTGCTGGATCATTCACACGTATGAAGGAAGAAGCTAAATGGGATCTACTAGACCGTATTCAAGAGAACACTAAAGCTTGGGAGAATGACAAAGGAAGAAAGTCAGGTATAAACTATGATTATTAATGTATTAAATCTTTTATGGGAACTAATGAATTCCATGATATTAGTAATGAGTTTGGTCTTGATTACCAAAGTATTGCCAAATTTTTTAAGGCCTTTGCCTCTTACATAGAAATTCCCAAGAAAAAGTGGAACAAGTACCATGCTCCTTATAAATATGTTGTTAATCATGTTCCTGTTATAAGTACTGAAGTTCGTACTACTAATCATATTGTGCCTGAACCTCATGTTGAGAAAGTTCCTTTCCTAGCTAAGGTGAAGGAGTATTCTATGATGTTTAGTGCAAATAGCAAAAGTGCAAATAAAACTATGGAGCCTGTTGAGCAATTGAATATTGAACCTGTGGTAGATATTGTGAAAGATCTCGACACTAGAAATATAGAGGATGAGCATATTGTCTTCTGTGAAGACGCTACTAATATTATTTATCATCCTAGTAAAGCTAGAAAATCTAGTGTTCCTGTGCTTTCTGTTAAAATAGGTGATCATTGCTACTATGGTTTATGTGATATTGGTGCTAGTCCTAGTGCAATTCCTTATGAGATTTACAGGGAAATTATGCATGAAATTGCTCCTTGTGAGCTTGAGGACATTGATGTGATTATTCACCTTATTAATAAGGAAACCATTTTCCCAATTGGTATTGTAAGAGATGTGTAGGTTCTTTGTGGTAAGATTAAATATCCTGCTGATTTTCTAGTGCTTAATTCAGCAGCTAGCAAAACTTGTCCTATCATTTTGGTAGACCTTTCTTAAACACTTGTGGTGCTATTATTGATTGTAAGGAGGAAAAAGTTTTAACTAAGTTTGACGGAGATTTTTATGAGTTTAACTTTTCCAAATTTGCTAAAGCTCCTTGTGAAAACAGCTTGCCTAATAAAGATTTCAGGATGGAACAACTTGCTTCTATTGATCTGGTTTATGACCTTGGACCTCTTTTTGGTGACTGTAAGTATGCTTACTCAGATGATAAAGTTGTTGCTAGTGACAGTTATATTGTCAACTTTATTCAAAGTACTACTAAAAGTTATTATGAGAGAGGGAAACATGGTTTTATGCATCTCAATAATGTTAAGTTTCCCCGTTTTATGTTGAAAGCTTTGAAGTTGCATTTGTTTTGTCTTCCTATGCTAGTGGCTTTTTGTTTCAACAATTCGTTTTCTCATGCTACTCCCATGCATAGGAAGTGGGTTAGACTCAATTGTGTTGGTTATTTGCTTCTTGATGCTCTTTTTCACTCCAGATTTATATCTCCTTTGTGAGCATCTTTGAAACTCTCAGGCCTAACTTAAAGGCATAAAAGAAAAGTACTTGCTGGGAGATAACCCAAGAGTTTTGTCGAGTCTTGGAAGTTATTACCTCTGTAATAACCGCTCCTTATCCTTTTTATTTTTGGTTTTTGTATCGAGTTCAACTACTTTTGTGAAGTAGAGGAGTTGTGAAAAGTGGCTGTCCTGGGACAGATTTTTGTGTTGCGCCATAAAAATTCGTGAGGAATCTCAGTACGTCGGATGGAGCTGAATTTTTCTGAGATTGTTCTCCAAGTTGTTACCCAACTTTCATTAGTTCTGCAATTTTTTATTTGAGCAACATAATATTTTCGAAAAAATCAATCTTTACCTGCTGGTCTGTTTTGACAGATTTCTGTTATCATTTGCATTTGCCTCTTATAGAAGCCTTTGTTTTTTTGGATTTCAGTTGAAGTGTGTACCTAAAGGTTATTTGTTTTTTGCTTACACTAATGTTGCCATTAAAGTTTGTGTATTGCCTTGTGAGAAAAGGAAATTTCTAGGAGTAGGATAAAAGGAGTCTGCAGAGTTCGTCTTTGAATAGGTAAAAGTGGTGAAAATAGAAGGTTCGTGAAATCCTGATTTTTTTATATTTTTGGTGTTTTTAATACATAAGGGAAGTTACAAGATGGAACAGAGGAGGAGATGGAGTCCGGGGTGGACAAACCCACCCCAGGCGCGGGCCCCTGCCTGGCCACGCCTAGAGGGGGTGTGCCACCCCCGAGCTCCGACTCCGCCTCGTTTTCATATCAAAACCTTCCTTATGCATTGAAACTTCGTAATATATAACCCCACGGATCCCCCGAGGTTCGTGCATCATGTTCTTGTTGTGTTTTCGTTTCGATCTATTTCTGTCAGGAAATCTTCTCAAGTTTAGAGCACAATGGTCTCCGCCAACAACAAAGGCAAGAAGCCCGAGGAAGACGATCCTCGCAAACCCAAGGAGGAAGAGATAGGTTATGAAGGAGACATGGATGAGGACAAGCAACCGGACACCCGCATTACCGTCGCGAGCATTGGGGTGGTGGCAAAACCTATCAAGCTCAAGAGGACAGCACAGATGTCTACATGAGGGAAATCTCGACGTCATGCCCTCTCTCCACAGTCACCTCCTCCAAGTACCAAGAAACCCTTCCACACTCTTATACATGAGCGTCAATATCGATATGTGCCAAGAGGGACCTTTCCCTCGATGTGCGACATGCCTTGTTCTAACCATGCAGGGGAGGAGTACACTAAGAATGAAGAATGGGGAAAGAATAATAAGGACTAGAACTCTCAGTCCGATATGATCACGAACCACATTGAGCAAAATTCGGAGTTGATTCGTACTCTAACCTTTGAGATTGATGAGTTAAGGAAACTTATTAAGGAGATTATAAAGAGAACACCACCACCATCGAAGGAGTAATTCGTCATCAGGTTTGGCATCCCCTTGGCTTGTTCCAAGCTTGGGGGAGTGCCGCGGTATCACCACCATTATCTTTTATCTTTTACCTTTTTAGTGGATTCATATCTTTGGTAGAGAAGTTATCTTATAGTTTGGTTTGCATGTGGTCTCTCCTTTAGTTGATTATCTATGTACCCCTTGGTGTGAGTGCCTTTATTGGAATATTAATGAGAAGTTTCATCCTTTACTTTTTACACTTCTTATTTTAGTCTGCAATCTCTATTATATGATGGATCTTGTTGATAATTATTGGCATCACTTTGGGATCATCAAGTGGATATAAATTGGTTTTGGCAAGCCGAGTCCTGATCAGTAGCAATACTTTTTAAGGTTTGAAAGAAAAAGAGAAAAGCTTACAGGTATTTTGTATCATTTGTTTTCTTTCTTGTTGGCTCATAAGCTTAGTATTCTTTATTTAAGATCTTTTGTGTCTTCAAGAAAGATTGCATGTTTGGCTTTATTACTTGTATGTTTGCTTGTTTCTTTCAACTCTCTTGCTTGCTACCCAGCCTTGCTAGCCAAAAACCTGTTTTGAGAAGGCATACTTCTCATGTTTCCAATCCCTTTCAACCAAAACCTTTGCCAATTGTGTCCAACATATCTACCTAGTAGCTTTTGCTATTCCAAGCCAATTATCAAGCTTCATCTACCTTTCGAATTAAAAAAGTATTTTGTTATGTGAAAACTAGTTAGTAAATCTCTCACGAACTTGATGGCACACCTTATTTTCTTGCCCCTAATAGACTTGAACCATTGTGCCATCAAAGTTGTATATGCTTGCATATATATGTTGGAATTAGCAGAACCGTGCTGTCATGGGGAACGTTTTCAACATTGCACATGTACTTTGTACTCAGTTGATATCATGTTCTTTTGTCTATGGATGCCAACAGTGTGAAATAAAGAGGGAACTTGTGTAGAGGTCCCAACCTGATAAGGTAGGGATCCCTGTGTTTACAATGCTAGTCCCTGGATCAATAGCTAGCATCCACAGTTTAAGATGTAATATCAAGAAACAAAGGTCATATTACAACATATAACCAGGAATAAAATAATTCATTACATCTTACATAGCTCATTTGGCTATCTCATTACAATGTAGCAGATACAACTATATAGCATGGGGTCCTTCATCTTCAAAGTGCCACAGGTAATCATGTTGGTTGTAGACTTGTAATCCTATTCAACACACTTCACTAACATCAAAAAAACCTGCAACATAATAAGTTATAGCCACAAGGGTCAATACATTTGAATTGTATTGACAAGTGATTCTATGGTAGAATAGTGGTATCTATCATCTATATGCATTTGGCTAAGTGTAGTTGAGGCTTGCTTTGCTCAACATAAGGTTTTCCTTATTAGTTGAAAACACTAAGTTTTTGTTTGTCAAAATCACCCAAGGAACAACCAATAGAATTGGTTAACCTTTAAACCTTGTTCAACCACAAGATTTCTAACTTAGAAATTGGGATGAGGAGATCCTTGATAGCTTCAATGTCTTGATGCTCAAATTGTCCATTGCCGAGGACACGGCTAAGTACTTAGATTTTACTCTCTCGAGAGGTGGTTCACTTTCCCCCACAAGACTCGCCATGCATCGAGACGAGATCTTTCAGAAGCCTTCCCTTAGACCAAATGGACGTGTTCCAACATATCATACCTACCACCTTATGTCCATCTCGCTAAGTTATTGCAACCTATATGATCCAGGCAAAGCCCATATTGCCATGTGGTTGCACTAGAAGCTTCTCAACACTTGACATCTCAAATCTCTTTGTTCCTGGGTGGCTTTCCACAAGTGAGATACACCAGGTAGACCCCTGAGTAACCACTCAACACAAACCATTATTTCCATTCCACCCAGGTGATTCATTCAAATAGTTGTTTTATTAAGCAAAACACAAGTCATAGACTTAGAAATATTTCATAGCATGAATAATCCACCCTTTTTTCTACTAGCTAGGCTAAGCATACTAGTAGCAAGAATCTTAACTTAGGGAAATTCTATTAAGGCATCATCTACTAGGATTTCCCAAGGCATAGTCAACACAGAAAAATTCCATGCAAGTCCTACTCAAAATATCACTAATGCATAGTGAAAAAAATAGGACAAAATATATGAAGAACAACTTGCCTTTTTTTTAGTAGAGAAACTAGGTTCACTCCTTGATCTTGAAAATGTCATACTCTTCAAAGTTCACTACAAGTCAATCAAGCAAGGCACAAAATCAAACTAGCATTCAAACAATTCACCACATAAAATAATAAAAACAAAGCAATGCATGCAAGCATGCAAAAGATTGTTTTATTTGGAAAAGTGGTTTCTAATAAGGTTATACACATTTTAAAACACCTATTGGTAATTTATAAAAGTGGCAAAACCATTTAAAATCAAGTTAGTGAAAATGGGCCATTTAAATCATTTTTGTTTTGCTAGAAATGATTTTAATCAAAGGAATAATTTCTAATGTTTGATAAATATATTTTTAAACACAAATGTCAGTGTTTAAGGTCAAAGTGTTTAAAACTAATCCATTTGCAAAAGGTTTCACTCAAAAATCATTTTAAAATCATAGCAACATTTTTTATTAGAAATGCTTTTATTCAAAGGAATAATTCCTTATGTTAGCCAAATTCTTCTAAATCCAAATGATAGTGTTTTAGGGTCAGAGAGTTCAAAACAAATCATTTGCAAAATATTTTACCAAAAAATTATTTTTAAAACAATTTTTATATCCAAAATAGCCCTAATAATGTTTCTGCAAAAACACCTAATTTTCCAGAAGAAAAATACTAAACTAAGGCCATGGTTGCAAAGATTTCATTTTCCTGATTCCAATGGTATAAAATTTGTAAATTCTGGACGTGTAGATCAAAAGTTATAGCTTTTAAAAATCAATTCACTAATAGATTCATTTCTGGTTTTTAAAACAGCAGCTAGGCTACGTGACACGTTTCTATTGGCTGATAACGGTTCGTCAGGATTGATCGATACAGACCGTAGGATGAAGTAAGATCGCACGGTACAGATCGAGCATACCCCTTCATTTAAGTCAATCTATCCTATCCACTAGATCATCATCCGATGGCTCAGATCGCAACGACCACTAACTGGCGGCGCTTGGTGACGGTGAGCAGCAGCGGCGCTCGGGCTGCGGTGTTCCAGCGACTACAAGAAGCGAGGGAGAGAACGGAGGGTGTTACTAGATTCGCAGGGTCACGCTGATGCTCAACGTGGTCGTAGGAGGGCAGGGGGCATACGGGTTCGACGTCGATTGCTCGCCGGAGTCGTTCCTTGCGGCGGGCACGTTCTGTCATTATCGGGGATGAGCTTGCAGGTCACGCACGGATGATTGGAGAGTACTTGGAGACTCACAGGACACAGGCGAACAAGATGGCATGAGTCATAGGTCGAGGCGCGCACGGGGTCGAGTGTTAGGGCTCACCGGAGTTTGCGGGGTCGTCGGTGACGCGCGGGTGAAGTGGGAGCCGATGCTCTGGGGCGCGTGCGAGCGAGCTAGGGATACTGGAAGGTGCATCTGGTGTTGGCGAGCATGCTCGTGGAATCCAGGGGGCAAGGGGAGGTGAGGGCTGGCTGGAATTCGAGTCGGAGTTCGTCGGTGCAGTGAGGTGCTGGCGAGCAATTCTCGCAGCCTGGTGGCTCTCTGGCAGCGGTGTCTGAGGGGAAAGAGAGGAGAGAGGGAGGTGATTAAATGGGAGAGATCGTGGACGGAAATTACTCATGCATTCAACTGAATTAATCGAATCATTCAATCAGCAGAAACGACAAAGGAGGAGGGTGTGGTCATCGCGGTGGGGAAGACGATGACGAGCTGGCAGTGGGGTCACGTGGTCAGTGGCTGTGCGGGTGCGGGTGCGAGTGCGAGTGAGAAAGAACGGGCTCGCAAGTGAGAGAGAGGTGGTCTGCGCTGTTGGGCTGGCTAGGCCAGTGGGTTGGGCTAGATTAGTTGGGCTGCTTAGTTTTCATTTTTTCTCCTTCTGTTTTCTTTTCTTTTTCCTTTTCTATTTTCTGTTTTGATTTGATTCAAATGTTTTTAACCTTTTGTTTGTAATCCAATTTTCCAGAACTTTTTCAGCAGGTTTGCACTTATTTATTAGTGTGTTTTGAAAGTCCATTTTTGAATAATTCGAAATATTTTAATGTGATTCAATATTCATTTAAAAGGGGCTTTTGTCTTTATTTAAATAATTTGAATATGGTTCCAAACCATATTATTTTATTTTATTAATCTTTTATTATTTTTAAGTTAATTAGATAACTTTTAATCCACTTTGACAATTTCATTTATTATTTTCTCATGATTTAATTAATCATTTATAATAGGGATTTTGTCTTCATTCAAATTGAATTGTATTTGGTTAAAGCCCATATAATTTTATTTTAATAATCCTTATTTCTTTATTTTTATTTAGATTATCTTTATTCCATTTGCTTATGGATTTAATTCAAGTTTTAAATTGTCTTCCAAATAATTTTTCTTGTGATTTATTATTTAGTTAGGCAATTTGTCTTTATTTAATTAAAATTGAATATGGTTCCATCCATATGATTTTATTTAAATAATCTTTTATTTTTTTTTGTTATTCAGTAAACTTTCATTTGTTTATGGATTTGGCCAAGATTTAATTTGGCTTTTAAATATTCCTTATTTATTTATTTATTTATTTATTTGTCTTATAAAATCCATATCTTTTTATTTATAGTTCCAAAATTGGTGATTCCAATTTGTATAATTTTATTTAATATTTGTTTATATTATTAAATCCTTTTAGGATTACTTTGCTCACAATTTGGTATGGATTTTTTGTTAGGAGCTTTATTAGCCTTGGAATTTATTTTCTCCCTATCTTATTAAATTCATAAGTTTTTATCCATGGCTCCAAATTTAGTGAAACCAATTTCCATGGTTTTAAAATATTGAGATTATTATGTTGGTTTGATTAATGGTTCTATCTTTATGATTCTATCATGTTTGTGTTGTTTGTGATCTTGCATGCTCTCCGTTGCTAGTGGTTATCTTGGCCAAGTAGTTGCTAGTGACTCCAAGAGGGAGTATTTATGCTCGATAGTGGGTTCATGCCTCTAGTTTCCAAGGGAAGTGATAGAAATCTCTTCGGTTGTAGATGTGCTATTACTACCAGGGAGAAAACAACGGTCTCTTGTTCATGGAACATGTGGACTGTTTATCTTACACACTTTGCTTCAAGCAGTTGTCTGTTGCTTGCAACTTAATACTGGAGGGGGTTCGGATGATAACCTAAAGGTGGACTTCTAGTCATAGATGCAGTTGGATGACGGTCTATTTATATTATTGTATTTCCCAATCAACTTCATAGGATCTTTCTGGCTAGTAATTGCATTGTTATGCCTTGCTCAGTTCCTGTCAATTGCCCTGTTGTAATTTGTTTACCCTTCATGCCATGTTGTTCATCTAAGGAGAGCGCCTCTAGTGAACTATGGACCCCGCTCCAATCTTTACCATTGATACATCTTCCACTGTTACTTGTTTACTTGTTGCAAACCATTATATTCCACACCATGTGTTTAATCCTTTGTTACAGCAAACCGGTGAGCTTGACAACCTCACTGATTCGTTGGGTCAAAGTCTTGAGTTTGTGTTGTGCAGGTCTCCACGTTTCCAGCAACACATGTGTGACGTTTCCTTCCTCCTACTGGTTCGATAACCTCGGTTTCTTACTGAGGGAAATTGCTGATGTGCTACTTCATACCTTGCTCTTGGGGTTTCCAACGAAGCATTACATGACAAGTATTGGGCGCCATCAAGCTAATTTCTGGTGCCATTGCCAGGGACTAAAGGGACATCAAACTTCTTCATCCCCGTCAAGCACCAGCTAATTTCTGGCGCCGTTGCTAGGGAGGCTAAGGACGTCTTCACTAGGGGAGTCCTTCACTTCCTTTCTCTTTACTTTGTTTTTAGTTTGCTTTGTTTATTTTGCTTGGTTTTGTTTGCCTCTTTTCAAAAAACCTAGAAAAATTAGTCTAGTTTGGTTTGCTTGCTTTATTCAAAAACACAAAAAAATTAGTTCCTGCTCTAGTTGCCACCTTGCTCTAGCTCACTATGTTGCTCCCCCAGTTCGCTCTGAAAAATCTTGCAATAGGTAGTGGCTCCATAATTGGGAAAGACAATATTGAAGAATTCTTTAATTATGTTAGCAAGCATTAGGATATTGAGGATAAATCTATAGCAGAGCTTTCTCCTAATTATGAAATTTCTTCAGCTTATTTAGTCCATATGTTGGAGTCTAGGTTTGTTAGCCTTAACCCCTTCATACAATTCTTATTCCTAAAATTAAAATAAGAGAAGAATGTTGAAAAAAGGGAATTCATCCTTGAAACTTTATCAAAATAATTCCATGATGTTGCTAGGGAGGCCAAAAAGGTTTTTGAACATTTCAATATGCTAGGTTCAAGTGTAGATGTTGTGGGTATTTCTGATAAAACTAAGCCTAGAGAGGAATTCAATATACCCATACCCTATAAGCTTATTGGAATGCATGAAGCCTTTGAAAATAACTTCGATTGGATTACCCCTGAAAATCTTTTTGACGAAGGTAGTAGACCAAAGAGACATGAGAAAGGATCCTCCAAAACCCATTTGGATGAGATACCTTTCATAGTTGAAGAATTTGCAAGGTTTGATGTTAATGCTTCCTCATTTGAAAATACTTGATTCTTCTTGCTTCTTGTGCCTAACTTAAAGGCGTTAAAAAGTACTTGTTGGGAGATAACCCAAGAGTTTACTTGAGTCTTGGAAGTTATTACTACTGTAATGACCTCTCCTTATCATTTTTGTTTGCTTTTTGTGCCAAGAATGACCTCTAATGAGAGGGAACTGAGATTTGGGGAGTTGCTGTCCCGAAACAGATGTCTGTCCTCCACCAAAAATATCCGTTAGGAGGCTCTATAACTCGGGTAGAACTGAAAATTTAGTAATAAGTCCCCCAGTATGTTGTCTAACTTTCGTTAGTTCAACACTTTTTGATTTGAGCAACAGAAGATGTTCGAAAAAATTCGTTTCTACCTGCTGGTCTGTTTTGACAGATTTCTGCCATTATTTGCATTTGCTTCTTATTGATTCCTTTTTGAGCTCTCTTCAGATAAATTGAGTTTCTTTGAAGAAGTTACTACAGTAGCTTGTGTTTTTAGTGAAAATACTTGTTGTTCCAAAGTTTTGCCAAGCGGTCTAATATCTTTTGAATAAGCTAATGTTGCTAATGAAGATTGTGTGAAGTTTTGTATGAAGGAAAAATTTCAGGTGTAGAGAGAGAATGATGCAATGAGATTAAGGATGGACAAAAGCTCAAGCTTGGGGGTGTCACCCCAATAAATATCCAAGAGGTAAAAGCGTCAAAGCTTGGGGATGCCCAAGGCATCCCCTTCTTCATCAATAAAAAGCTTATGTTTGTCTAGGCACTTCACTTTTATTGTTTCATGCACAGTTGTGTTGTTCTTGGAACGTCTTAGTTTTAGTTTGTTTTGCTTAGTTTGTTTAGTTTTCTTTAGTAGTTTGGACCCTCGTTCTCGTTGTGTTGTTTTGCAAATAAGTTTGCTTGGTGTTTGGAAAGGAGTAGTAAGTTTGCTTGAAGTGCAAGAGGAGCTTGCATTGACTGTGACTAAGACTTTAGCATGACATGCTAGGTGTTGTTTTTGCATTATGCTTAGTGATTATTGCTGTATAATGTCTTGTTCCAAACAATTGGGATTGCTTAGTGTGCCTTGAAGAAATTATGCGTTGTTTTAGCATGCAAAAGCATAGTATTGTGGTATTCTCCTTTGATGTTTTGCTTGGGTTGACTTGGCACATGCTTATACCATGTTATGACTATGACAAGTCACCATTAGCCTCTATGATCATTTAGTCCTTGACTTGTAGTACCACTCTTTGCTTTGATTAGTTTTCTTTGTTGCATTGCATAATTATGGCCATTATTGCTCTCTTAGTTGGTTGCTTCCAGTATTTTGCTAGCCTCCACTTGTATGAGTAAGTTCTACTCATACTTCCAACTCCCAAGAAACCAAGTTATTCCAAAGTGTCCACTATAAACTCCTATGCATGGTGTGTTACACCATTCCAAGTATATTCTTGTTTTCAATTATCTTCCAATTAAAAACTATTTTGTTATGTGAAAACTTAGTGATTAAAGCCCTCATGAACTTGATGGCACATTTTATTCTTTGCCCCTAATAAACTTGAACCATTGAGGAAACTTTGTTGTATATGCTTGCACTTATAAGTTGGGATTAGCAGAACCGTGTTGTCACGGGGAACGTTTTCAACATTGCACTTGTACTTTTTGTACTCCGTTGATATCATGCTATTTTGTCTATGGATGTTACCGGTGTCAAATGAAGTGGGAACTTGTAAGTCCATGGAGTTTGTATTCTGTGTTAGAGAAACACCTGGGCCGCTAGCCTAAGCCATGCCTAATCATGGTGGAAACTTGCAGCATCACCATAGTGACATCTATGAAGCATTCTCCTTATAAAAAAAGAGAGACATATTGAGAAAAGAGGAAAGAGGAAAAACACACCATATTCCCATGGTACATAAGAAGAATTGCTGAGATGCTTATTCTCTGCTTGCCTTGTCATTTTGGTTATGGTAAAGCTCTTGTGCCACGTGCAACGGGTACCCCGTTGGCGGTTCTCAATGATATGCAAATACTTACAGTGACAAGAACTTGCCTTGGCCCTAAGTTTAGTATCCATGAGGTGTAGCCCTCATAGTCAAGGGACTTGAGATTGCCAACTTACACTTTGTCAAGCATATACTCCAGCTTTGCCACTTTAACCTTAACCACTTCAAGATGCTTATGATAGGGGCAATGAGGGCTGAAAGCTAATAAGTACCATAATTTTTGGAAGATCTTTTTGAAACTTGTAATCCCTGCTTCCTTTACAAAAAGGCCTTTCTTCCACCATTTTGAGTCTCCACCTTCTACCTTTAGGCACCATTAAGAGAGCATAGTTGTCATTTTGTGTGCAATGTTCCAAAGATTACTAATTGATGCATATTGTGTTATTACTTGCTCTTGTGCTATTTGTTTCTAGTCACCCTTGTGAACTTTGCAGGTGTCCTATGCATTTATATTGCTACTCTATGAGGGACAAGCTGATTGCCACTATGCTATGTTTTCTGCATGTGAAACAAACAAACATTTTTCAATACATATTATTCATGATCTTTGTTTGTAGCTTGCCATGTTGCATGCATAGTTACTATGTCCTATTGTTAGAACTCCATCTTTCATGCACATGTTTAGAGTTCTTTGATCCCAGCTTTCAATGCTTGCAAATGGTTGGATCTTTATTGTGAGGGTGCATGTCACCTCAAAAATTATTATTTTATCACTTACCTACTCGAGGACGAGCAGGAGTTAAGCTTGGGGATGCTGATACGTTGGACACGTATCTATAATTTTTGATGCCCCATGCTTGTTTAGTATCTACTTTGCTTTACTTGTCTACACTTTGAGGTGCTTTTTACATGTTTTCTGGTACTAACCTATTAACAAGTTGCAACAGTGCCAGATGCCGGTTTTCTGTTGTTTTTGGTTTCAGAAAAGTTAGTAAATAAATATTCTCGAAATTGGACACGACGAAGGACAAAGTCAATAACTTTCCGTGGAGAACAAGAAGTCCAGAGGGGAGACGGAGAAGCGGGCCAAGGAGGCCAAACCCCCCTAGGCGCGGGTGGTCCCTACCCTACGCCTGGGTAGGGTTTGCCCCTCCTGGTCGCCTCCCGGACTCGCCCCTTCGCCTATAAGAAGCCCCCGATGCAGAAACTCTCGGTACCCGATCAGAAATCCACGAAACCGTCTGTAGCAGCTGCCACCATCGTCCCTAGATCGGGGGGATCTAAAGCTCTTCCCGGCACCCTGCCGGAGGGGAGATCGTCCCGGAGGCCTTCTCTCCGGTTTGATTTGTGAGTAGTTCCACCTTGGACTATGGGTCCATGTAGTAGCTAGATGGTTGTATCTCCTCCATTGTGCTTCCATGTATAGATCTTGTGAGCTCCGTTCATGATCAAGATCTAATCTATTTGTAATCATGCATGTTGTGTTTGCGGGGATCCGATGGATATTGAGATTATTATGTTGGTTCGATTAATGGTTCTATCTTTATGATTCTATCATGTCTGTGTTGTTTGTGATCTTTCATGCTCTCCGTTGCTAGTGGTTATCTTGGCCAAGTAGTTGCTAGTGACTCCAAGAGGGAGTATTTATGCTCGATAGTGGGTTCATGCCTCTAGTTTCCAAGGGAAGTGACAGAAATCTCTTCGGTTGTAGATGTGTTGTTGCTACTAGGGAGAAAACAACAGTCTCTTATTCATGGAACATGTGGACTGTTTACCTTACACACTTTGCTTAAAGAAGTTATCTGTTGCTTGCAACTTAATACTGGAGGGGGTTCGGATGATAACCTGAAGGTGGACTTCTAGTCATAGATGCAGTTGGATGACGGTCTATGTATATTGTTGTATTGCCCAATCAACTTCATAGGATCTTTCTGGCTAGTAATTGCATTGTTATGCCTTGATCAGTTCCTGTCAATTGCCCCGCTGTAATTTGTTTACCCTTCATGCCATGTTGTTTATCTAAGGAGAGCACCTCTAGTGAACTATGGACCCCGGTCCAATCTTTACCATTGATACATCTTCCACTGTTACTTGTTTACTTGCTGCAAACCATTATATTCCACACCATACGTTTAATCCTTTGTTACAGCAAACCGGTGAGCTTGACAACCTCACTGATTCGTTGGGGCAAAGTCTTGAGTTTGTGTTGTGTAGGTCTCCACGTTGCCAGGAACACCTGTGTGACGTTTCCTTCCTCCTAATAGTTCGATAACCTCGGTTTCTTACTGAGGGAAACTTGCTGCTCTGCTGCTTCATACCTTGCTCTTGGGGTTTCCAACGAAGCGTTCCACGACAAGTATTGGGCGCCATCAAGTTGCTTTCTTCTATGAGTTATGTAATGGTAAGTGTGATGCTTCTTAATCGTATTCTTTTATCGACACGTCACTCCATAAACCTGTGGACATGTTTACTGAGCTCAGTTTTCGCTTGGGGACAAGGTCTAAGCTTGGGGGAGTTGATACGCCCAATTTGCATTACCATTCTATATCATAATCTACCTCTATTCATTGATATTTTTCTTATTATGAGGTATTTCTTATGTCTTTTCCACTGTTTATGCATGTTGAATGATTCTTGGAGGATGGACTGCCGGAGTCTGGATTCTGATGGAAAAAATGGCGTTTTGATGCAATTTCACAAAGATCAGAAAAATACCAGAAAAATATGGGAAAATATTATTTTTCCAGAAGATTGAGGAAGCCAGAAGGAGGGACGAAGAAGGGCCACACCCCCTAGGCACGGGCCCACCTAACCTCGCACCTAGGGGCAGGTGTGGCCCACCTGCCCAGTTCCCGACTCCGCCCCTTCGCCTATATCTTCCCTACGGAACCCTAAGGCTCGGAGAGCGACCACAGATAGATTTCCGCCGCCTCTGGGGGGAAACACGGAGAGAGAAAGATCTCTCCGACAGACAGATTTCTGCCGGGGGAATTCCTTCCCGGAGAGGGGAGATTGTCACCATCAACACCATCGTCAAGCTAGGCTTCATCGGGATCATCATCATCATCCACACCATCATCACCACTCCATCCCGCTGTAACAATTGTGTTGGATATTTCTTTAATTCTTAGGGGAAACTTTCTCGGTGTTAATTACTATTGTAGTTGATGCTTGTGAGTGGAACCATTGGATTATTGTTTATGTTCCGATTGTTATCCATTATCATACCATCTTTGATCTTGATCCATATGATGTCTTGTGAGTAGTCCGTTTAGTTCTTGAGGACATGGGTGAAGTCATGTTGTTATTAGTGGATCTGTGTTGAGTTATTATTCAATGGTTTAGTATTTAAGTTGTGGTGCTATTCTTCTAGTGGTGTCATGTGAACGTCGACTACATGACACTTCACCATTTATGGGACTACGGGAATGCATTGTGTATTTGGCTACTAATTGTGGGGTTGCCGGAGTGACAGAAACCTGAACCCCCGTTAGGACACCATTTCATAAGGGAGCGTAGGATCCCAGAGTTTAAGGTTGTGGTTAAATTTATATCTTAATTACTTTCCTGTAGTTACGGATGTTTGCAGGGGGTTTCAAGTATGTATTATTCCAAGTAAGGTTGGTACATTAGCACAGGTTCACCCAGACAACACTTACAACACCAAAGAAGAGTACTCAGCTATTTGAAGCGAAAGCACTTGGCAGAATTCCCATGTGTCCTCGAGAACGTTTGGTCTTTATAAGTATTTCCACCGGCTTGTCCTTTGCTAAGAAAGGATTGGGCCACTTGCTGCGTTTGTTTTTTATTACTTGCTCTTTGTTTTGTTGCCTTATAAAAAAACCACTAAAAATCCGTTTGCTAAGTATTCGCAGGGATTTCCTGCTCCATACCACTGTTTAGCACCTTCTGCTCCTCGTTGGGATCGACACTCCTATTTATCGAAAGTACTACGATATACCCCCTATACTTGTGGGTCATCAGAGGTGGCCTTTTCCTGCTGTTTCACCGCCTTGACCACAAGGTCATAGACCTGGTCCATAGCTACGCGTGATCTATCCTGCTCTAGAAGGGTCTTGGCGACGGCGAGGTTGAGGAGAGGGGTGGGCATCACCTGCCTACCTTCACTGTCAATGTATGGCTTGGCCTGTGTCGGCTTCGAGGGAGCCCATCCTAGGTTGCGCCATACGCCAGGATCGTTGATGACGCGAGCCGGAGCTTTCTTAGCCTTCTGCTGCTTGAGCAGAGTCTTGTACTCGGCCTCCATTGCTCTAGCTTTCTCTATTGACTTCTGTGCGTTGGCCAGATCTCGATCTAGCTGTGCGCCTTGCTCCGTGATGGCATGCGCCTCCTCCAGTAGCTGCTAGCACTTCTCGTCAAGCTGGACTACATTCCGTATATGGTCCATGGTCATGGGCTCGACGAGCAAATTGTCGTACATCACTCTATCAGTTGGAGTAATTTGGGCAGCAGCAGACGTGGATGCCGGAGGCGGCAGGTTTGCGGTGTTGTTGTTGCTTGGACCGGTGCCAAGTTCCTGTGGCTGCTGCATTGGGTTAGGCGGAGGGGGCATGACCTTTGTGTGATCATTGTCGGTAGCAACAAGTGGTCCCTTCCCCTTGTCCAGCGCTATTGGCGGAACTCGTCCGGGTTGATCTTCATCCATCGTCGTCCCAATGGCGATGAACACCTCTCGGGACGTGACGTCGTTGTTGGCCTGCTCGTCACGCTTGTAATCCTCCTCCATCTCCTGCATGGCAGAGTCTAGCTCCTCCAGGCTAAATTCTATCTCCTCCGAGTCAGCGCTGATGTCAATGTAGAGCGCATCAAGCACTGAGTCGGAGGGTGTCGGGGCTTCCTCGATGACGGGCGGTGGAGGTGCAACAGCAACGACAATGACTGGAGGTGGTGGTGCGGCTGCAGCGATGACGACTAGAGGCGGTGGCTGAGGCGGAGGGGCTCCGTTAATGAGCGCAAGAGCTGTCTAAGCTGCCTCCTCATCCTCCGCGTAGTTGTTGACGGTGTTTACCATGCTTTCGAAAGTGAGGCATCCCGAAGCTTGTTGCCGCCTTAGCGTATGCCAGAGAAGCGTACCTGGTCCAGTCCTTCCACAAAGTGATACATGACATCATCATTGGGGTAATGCGCCAGATCGGCCCGTATACGGAGCCATCTAGAGAGGTAATCGCGGGGGTTTTCACCCTCTCTCTAAATGCAACGCACCAGATCGAATATGGTCACCACTCCGACGAACTTGGATCTCTGCTGTCCAGACGCACGAGCGAAGCCGTTATTTCCTATACAGGGGCGGTTTGGGTGGGCCTTAAATTTTTCTGATCTTTGCCGGCAAACTCCGAAGAGAGATCTGACATCGGTCCTTCCGTGAACGTGTCCTGCCCGTAGGCGGTCCGTGCGGGTCTTGACGCTCCTCCGACTCCCAGGGAACTAGTGCCCGAGTCAGTTTCGCCGATGAAGAGGTGGATATCTCCGATGGGGACGATCGAGCATCGCGTAGGGTTCTTTTTCGCCAGGATCCAGGACTCGTCGGGAGGGACGATCGGAACGTTGCCAGAGAAGAGAACACGACCGATGGCTACGGTTTCGCCGATTCCTACGAAGATCTTGGACCTCGCCCGCTGTAGAGCCTGAAGTGCCTCTTGCCCCATGGTGGGCGCCAACTGTCGTGGTATTGCCGACGAGTACGACATGGAGGGGTCCTCACATGTTTAGAGACGTGGGGTAAGGCGGACGGTTGACAGGTACGAGGTAACACAGCTTACCCAGGTTCAGATCCCACAACGGTGGCGGAATCCTACTCCTGCTATAAATCACTATAATGGCAATACGCCGAGTTACAAGGATTGGTTCGCTATGCGAGGTGTGTGTTAATCGATGCCCTAAAGGCTCCCATATGCCCAACTTATGGTCCTAGGGTTACAGGGAAAGTCGTAGCCGGACAGGTTATAGAGTCCTACATAGTATACAATCAGTCTAACGTGTCTTGCACTCCAAGGCTCCTAGTACGTCGGTGACTCCTCCGTAGCCTTCCTTTATCCGGCATGGACCTCCCTTTTGGATCCATCTAACTGAGCCGCCCAACTGGCTATGGGCCATGCTACCAACTGTGGTCCACCCGGGTTATTTGGATTAGAGACATGCTATAAGGATACCCATATAGCATATCCCCAACAATATCCATGTCACACGCATCCGTGTCGACCACAAATGGCAGCTTGTAATCAGGCAGAGCCAGAATAGGAGCACTAACCATGGCTTGTTTCAGTACCTGAAACGCGTCCTCGGTGACAGAAGTCTAGACAAACAAAACTCCTTTCTTCAAAATATTTGTCAAGGGTTGACGGATGACCGCATAGTTCTTGATAAACTTGCGATAATACCCAGTTAATCCTAAGAATCCACGAAGCTCCTTCAAGTTGGTTGGTGTGTTCCAAGCTCGAATTGACTGAATCTTTGTGTCATTAGTGGATACCCCATCACTGGATATAACATGCCCCAAATAGGCAATTTTATGCTAGGCAAAGGCACATTTGGACAATTTCACCTGCCAACGCTCTTTTTCTATAATGGACAAGACAACAGAGAGATGTTGCAGATGCTCCCCATAACTGGGACTATATATGAGAATATCGTCAAAGAAAACCAAGGAAAAACGACGAAGGACTAGAGCCAGAGTCGCATTCATAGCGTGCTGAAAGGTAGCCGGAGCTCCAGTTAAGCCAAATGACATGACCCTGAACTCATAGTGACCATAATGCGTTTGGAATGTTGTCTTATGTTCCTCACCAGGGGCTAACCGAATATGATGATACCCTGCTCTAAGATCTAACTTGGAGAACCAATGAGACCCCGAGAGCTCATCCAACAGTTCATCGATCACTGGAAGAGGATACTTGCTTTTGATAGTTAAGGCATTCAGATGACGATAATCAACCACAAGGCTCCAAGCCTGAACTGGAAGAGAGTTGCCAACATCATCAAGTACGACATCTGCCTTTTTGACAAGCAAGACCGGCGAACTAAAAGCACTATCACTATGGACGATCACGCCCTGAGCTAGGAGATTCTGCACCTGACGCTCGATCTCATCCTTAAGCTTCGGCGCCACACATTAAGGACGAATGGAAACCGGGCGTGCACCAGGAACCAACGAGATCATGTAATCATAGCAACGATGGGGAGACAACCCAGTAGGCTGTGCAAACACTGGTGAGAACTTGTCCAACAACCGCTGAATTTTGACAGGAGCAGGCAACTTAGGACTGGCCGCTACTTCTCTTAGTAACTGCAGCTCAAGGAGAGCACGATCACGAAATGCAGCCTCATCACCGTGTAAAATAACTGTCTCTCCTTGATACGGAATCGAAATCCATCCTTGCTCCCAATGTGTTACCATAGGACTATGCTTGCCCAACCAATCAAGACCGATGATACCATCATAGCTACCAAGATGGAGAATTATGAAATCATCTACAAACTCAACACCACCAGCAGACCAAAGCAGCCGAGGCAGATAGTGAGAACTCTGAAGAATAGCACCCCCAGCAACTTGCATGCCCACAGGCTGAACTAAGGGCTGCTTCCCCTCCAATAAGTACGCATGCTTTAGATCAAGAAAACAGGAAGAGCTGCCAGAATCAACGAGAAACAAAACTAATGGCCCTGGATGCAGACAAGTAACTGCATTGTACGAGGAGCTTGTACCAGTGTATTTGCAGCGGCAGCGGACAACACCATGAGCTGCTACGTTTGTGGAGGAGGAGAACCCTGTTTAGATGTATCGAAGAATTCCTCATCACTGCCCTCGGTGAGCTGCATACAATCTACCATCTCCTGAACGATGTGCAACTGAATACTGCCCTTGCACTGATGCTCACGACCCCATTTCTCGCCGCAGATAAAACACAGCCCCTTGGAGCGCCTGTACACCTTGAGCTTCTGCCATTTATCATTAGTCGGTGCCTTGGACTGTTTGGCTGCATGCTTCTCCTCAACAAAGCGAGACACCCACCGAGCAGGCGGAGGCGGTGGCTTGGTAGGTGGTGGAGAATACCAACGAGGAGCAGCAGACGAAGACTAGTACGGTGACACTAAAGTGCGAGCCGGGCCACAATCCTCACCCAACTCTTTATACAACAAGGCCAGTGAGTACGTCGTCTCCAAATCGTCCGACTTCTGAATGGCAACCAGAATGCGAACTCCAGGGAACAAGCCATCCAAAAACTTTGTGATATAATGCACAAGATCAGGATGAGAATCATACGCAACAATCTGGTCCAGAAGTGCAGAAAACCTGTTAACATATTCCTTAACCGTAGTCAGCTGCTTGATGTGAATCAATCGATGAGCCAGAATCTGATGCTGATTACGACTGAAACGCGCCAGAACTGCGGCAACAAAGTCAGGCCAAGCTGGATGCGAGTGCTGCTGCAAATATGATTCCAACCAAGTAGTTGCCGGACCAATAAACTGATCAGAAGCCAAGAGTGCCTAGTTGACAACAACAGTCTTCCCTCGATGAAAAGCTTCCTCACAGCCACGTTGCCACAATTTGGGATTGGCACCATCGAATTGGGGCAATTCCACACGGAAACCAAGGCCCGAGTCAGTACTGATGGATTTACTCATAGGGTTGATTTTTTTTCACGGGGAACAAGGGTGGATCGCGTACCGGTGACCGGAGGAGGCGCGCCATCACACGCCGTCCCTCGGTGTTGTTGCTCAAAGCGGTGCCCCGCAGGGCCGGTGGAGGACTCACCCAGCTCTCGGGTGGTCGGGGCCTGAGAACTGCCCGCCATGGTGCCGGGATCGGGCGGGGAAGCCGCCCCACCGCAGCGGTGAGCTGCGTGATCTCGGAGCTCAGCGACGCCCGCAGGTTGTCGATCTCGCCGCTGATCTGTGCCTTGGCATCTTCGAGATCCTCAGCCACCGAGGACCCGATCGACTCCATGGTGGTGCGCACGGTCCGGAGCTAGTTGGTGGTGTCGGCGACGAAGGGCTTGATCGAGTCGAGCAGCTCCTTCTTGTAGCCGATGAAGCGCCACTCGTACTCCTCGTTGGACTCCGTCATGAGAATCTCGTACAGAATCTATGACTCTGGGGAAAGCGACTCCATCACCTCCGAGCGCCGACGAGAAGAAAATCGAGTAGGGTAGGGATGGCTTGGGAATTCCAGAATCGGCGGGGGAACGGAAGGCTCTGATTACCAATTGTAAGAGTCTACTCCAGATTCCTCAACAAATCAGCACATATCGATAATTATCCAGGCCGGATCCACCCAACCACCCGCTGAGCCTAGTTCATCACGGCACTACCGTTCATTCGGTCCAGATACAAGTCAAGTTCTCTACGGAGCTCTCGTCCTCGCTTACATAGCACGCGCAGCGTCTCTCGTGCAGCCACTACGTGGCCCACTCCTCACCCGCGTGCCACCTTGGGGCCCAACGCCTTCTCTTGGGTCGTCCCTCTAGAGGCCCGGAGCCTTTCCCTTTGGCTTCACCGTCAACACTAGCGTACGCCGGTACCGAGTCGTTGACATTTTCTAGGCTCTGTGCATCCGTAGAACCGCTAGGGCATACGTTGTTACATAGGCTGAATGTAATTGGTATTCATGTGATATTAATATCCTGTTTACTTGCTCGCACGTGGACGCTAGATCGTCATTTCTGACGCACCTCTAAAGGCAAGTTGTAGTCCCGAGAACATAAAAAAAAAATTGTGCATCAATTTCTTTTTTCTAAAAATTGGAAATACTATAACGTTTGAACCACATGTCGAAATTAAGATCCGTTTTCACTTTCGGAACCCTCGCATCGAACTCTTCAAAACTAGATCCCATTTGTATATGTTTCGGCAAAAAAACTTAACAGGAAACTTTTATGTGCGTCCGACCAACTTTGATTCATGACAAAGCAACTTTTGTACGCTGAGGGAAAACTACATCAGAGCCCGATAAGAAAAGTTTAGTGCCCGTCTGAGCAACTTTGGTGCCCGACAAATTTGAGTTACCTAATGAGCCTGGCGAGACAACTTTTGTGCCCTAGTAAGCAAAGTTGCCTCGCCGGGCTCCAAAGTTACCTCGCCAGGCACCGAAAGTTTCCTCGCCGGGCAAAAGTTGCCTCTCCGGGCTTCAAAGTTGCCTCGCCAGGAAATTTTTGCCTCGTCGGGCTCCAAAATTGCCTCGCCGGGCACCAAAGTTGTCTCGCCAGGCAAAAGTTGCCTCGTCGGGCTCCGAAGTTGCCTCGCTGGGCTTCAAAGTTGCCTCATCGGGTTTCAAAGTTGCCTCGTCATGAAAAAGTTGCCTCGTCGGGCTCCAAAGTTGCCTCGTGGGGCACCGAAGTTGCCTCGCCGGACACCGAAGTTGTCTCGTGGGAAAAAGTTGCCTCGTCGGGCTTCAAAGTTAGCTCACCAGGAAAAAGTTGCCTCGTCAGGCACCGAAGTTGTCTCGCCGGGCTTCAAAGTTGCATCGCCGGGCTCCAAAGTTGCCTCGCCGGGCACCGAAGTTGCCTCGCCGGACAAAAGTTGCCTCGTCGGACTCCAAAGTTGCCTCTCCGGGCTTCAAAGTTTTTGAAAGTTGCTAAGTTGGGCACCAAAGTTGCCTCGCCGGGCTTAGAAGTTGCCTCCCCAAGCTCGAAGTTGCTCAACTAAAGAGCCCGACGGGCAACTTCTGTGCCTGACAAAGCAATTTCGGTAGTCCATTAGGATTGCGGTGTGGCAGTGGGTGGGGACGTCCCTTCTTCGGGTAAGCCGCTGCCCGCCGAGGCAACTTTGAAGCCCAAAGTTGCTCAGTAGGGAACAAGTTGCCTTGTCGGGCTTCAAAGTTGCCTCGTCGGATACCAAAGTTTCTCAGTAGGTAACAAGTTGCCTTGTCGAGCTTTGAAATTGCTTTATCGGACACCAAAGTTGCTCAGCAGGACATCCGAAGAAGGCATCATTTTTTGCGCACTAAAGTTGCTTTGCCGCACACCAAAGTTGTTTGGTCGACACCAAAGTTGTTATGTCAAACACTAATTACTTCGTCGACACCAAAGTTGTTTCACCGCATACCAAAATTACCCAGTCGTTACCAAAGTTGCTTCTCCGGGCACCAAAGCTGTCTAGTCGGCAACAAACTTCTATGTCGGACAACAAAGTTGCTTCGCTGGACACCGAAGTTGTTTTTATATGAAGTTGTATCGTGCACAAAAGTTGCTTTGTCGTGCACCAAAATTGCTTTGTCGTGCACAAAAATTGCTTATTAAAAAAGTTTGTCGAAACATAGACAAACGAGATCTATTTTTGAAGATCTCGTCGCAAAGTATATCAAAAATTAAAACGGATCGTAATTTCGATGCGAGAATCAAAAGTTATTATGTTTGAAATTTCTTAAAACAGTAATTAATTGCACGACGATATTCTATTTGCATGTATCTGAAAGAGTTGATAATTAATGGACCACGTGGACTATGTGAAGCGCTTGGAACATCAATCCAGCGCTCAGGCGCCCGATAGACTGGTTCTATTAATATATACTCTTTTAAAAAAATCAAAGGCAACGCAAATTGGTTGAGAATTTTCGGTGCATCCTTTTATTAGCGGGGGTCAAAAGTTTGGTCCGAGAGAGCTGTATTGCCCACGTATAATATAATCCGGCTTTCTTCGTGGGATCCAATTTTGCGTGCGTGCTACTCCCCTCGTACCGAAATTGCAACTCTCGGAAGAAAACGACCTTTTCTGCTCGTCTCGTCACGCCGAACCCACCAGCACCCTCTTCCCACCTCTCTCTCCCCCGCCGTGCGCTTCACCAGTTCTCCGGAGACAAGGAACACCCCGATCTCCCGTGCCCCACCCCTCGCTTCCACCCACCGGGCCACGCGGGAGCCGCGACAAAGAGAAGCTTCCCAGCCAGTCGGACTCCGCCACCACCGCCACCGCCACCGACTCCCCCCTCGACCCTCCGCTTCACCCGCTCTCCTCCTCCCAAGGCCGGCGCGGCGCCGCGGCCAAGCGGGGGGCGGCGGGCGATATGTGGGTGTTCTACCTGATATCGCTGCCCCTGACGCTGGGCATGGTCATCGTCACGCTGCGCTACTTCGCCGGCCCCGGCGTGCCGCGCTACGTCATCGCCACCGTCGGCTACGCCTGGTTCTGCTCCCTCTCCTTCATCATCCTCGTCCCCGCCGACATCTGGACGGTCAGATCTCTCATCCACCGTGTTCAATTACGATCCTCCCCGTGTTCCCCATCCACCGGTTTCGTTGTCGGTGCGGTGAGATCCGCCCCGGGCTCAGCTATTTCACTACTCTAGTTTTGCGCCGATTAGGATGTACTATCATGTATAGGGGGATTAACACATGAATTTTTAACTGGGGAGCTGTTACTGCGTGTGGAGTACTGGGTGCTTGAGGAGAGAATGTTAAAATGTTCTATAAGGTCTGGGTATTAGTGCAACCATTGTGTCCATCAGAGAGGCCACCTGTTCATTACATGATCCATAGTTCTTATTAGAAATGCAGTATAGACAACGTAACCGAGCTAAACTGGTACCATAGGGTAAGTGCATATGGCCTGCCTGGCTCCAATTTGTTAGCTTCAAGAAGTCCCCCTCTCCACTATTTGACCCTTTATTATGGCTACCAATTGACATCACAATGTTCCGTGGTCTTACCGTGGGCCCATCTGAATAAACTGTTTTGCTGTTTGTTTTGTTTTGGAGTTTACCATAAATTACACATGTCATTCATGTATTCACTGTTTTCGTAGTTTCATAAGAGTATAGGACACAAAATGGGAAAACAAAATCCCTCTAGCTAGTTGTCGGTGCGGCGAGATCCGCCCCGGGCTCAGCTAATTCAGTACTCTAGTTTTGCGCCAATTAGTATGTAGTATCATGTATGGGGAGATTAGGACTGAAATTTAACTGGGGAGCTGTTACTGCGTGTCCTGGGTGCTTGAGGAGAGAGTGTTAAAATGTTCTATAAGGTCTGGGTGAATAGGGTATTAATTAGTGCAACCATTGTGTTCATCAGAGAGGCCACCTGTTCATTACATGATCCATAGTTCTTATTAGAAATGCAGTATAGACAACATAACCGAGCTAAATTGGTACCATAGGGTAAGTGCATATGGCCTGCCTGGCTCCAATTAGTTAGCTTCAAGAAGTCCCCCTCTCCACTACTTGACCCTTTATTATGGCTACTAATTGACATCACAATGTTCCGTGGTCTTACCGTGGGCCCATCTGAATAAACTGTTTTGCTGTTTGTTTTGTTTTGGAAATTACCATAAATTACACATGTCATTCATGTATTCACCGTTTTCGTAGTTTCATAAGAGTATAGGACACAAAATGGGAAAACAAAATCCCTCTAGCTAGTTGACTGTTCACATGAATTAGAAATGGAAAAACTTTGATCCCTAGGAACTAAGAACCAAACAATGAGATTGAACATTGACCAGACATAAAATTCCTCAAACTTCTTCAGATTATGTAGTTCAGATTCACACACATTCAGTCCGAACGCTATGGAAGAACTGTTGTGGCCCTCGTCTCTTGGGCTGTATAGCTGCATCAAAGCCAAACATGAATTTGGTTATCTGCACGAGGCATAGATATCAGGTGTAGGGGAAACGTTTACAAACCAGGTTTATGTTTTGGTACCAATCTCAAAAAAAATCTTTTGGTACCAAGAAGCCCTGGGTCCGCTACATTAGAATCCTTTAACATTTTGTAGATACATATTCCACTGATGACATGCTCATTAGGGTGTTAGTCGCTGACTTCTTATACTGATTCACATACATGTTGAGAAGTTAAAACTCAAATATATCAGCATATACATGCCTATAGCTAGTGCAATACCTCTATGCTAAACCTTCTCCATGCATCGTGCTAGGAAATGATGTTCATATACTTATTTGATTGATATAAACTCTTACATCACCTCACATGCAGACATTAATTGGCTTTGATAAAGGTGGAATCGGCTTCTTCTGGAGCTGGTCGTATTGGAGCACATTTATCTTAACATGGTACGAAAATATCATCATTGACATGTATTGCATGGCTCCCTGTATTTCTAACAGCAAGATGTCACTGCTACTTTCAAAATGCAAAAAATCTTTCATTGTAAATCCGCTTCCTCTGTTCCTCAGTTCCCAGATTAGTGATTTAGCAGAATAGTACTTTCATATTGCATCTGTTTCAGCTTTAGCTGAACTTAGTAGGTCTGTGCTTTAAAAGAAGACATTAAGTGTGTGGCATTGCATGGTATGTAAATAGAAAAATACTGGAAAACACATGTCCTCTCTTAGGTCTCTTATATTCTTTCTTAGTTTCTTACCTGTTTGGTCTTTCAAAAGTATTTAGGCTTGTCTTGTTACTATAAAGTTGCTTACTCTATTTCTAGTGGAACAGTCAAAAACCTCGTGCCTTTTGGGGGGTACTACTTTAGTTATCAATTAATATTGTTATTTTTCATGGATGCAGTAATTTTTAGCCTTGTCATTTTCATTGGTGTTTATATGTTAAACAAGGCTTGTGTTTGTATCTCTAAACAGGGCTGTAGTTCCTACTATTCAAGGCTATGAAGATGCTGGGGATTTCACTGTTAAAGAAAGGCTAAAAACTAGTATTCACATGAACTTGCTTTTCTATTCAATTGTCGGAGCTATTGGCCTCTTTGGACTCATACTTCTATTAGTCATGCATAGAGCTTGGTATGTTCCAATCTCCACTTGAGCTCGTATGTTCTATGACTCATCTAATATGTGAATAACCTTGTATATTATCTTGATACTTTTAATCGTTGAATGTTTCATGGAGGCATATTTAGCATTTCAATATGGAACAGGTTAATAGGTTATACAGCGTTATGTTTATATATAGTCACCTTTGATTAGTAAGCAAATATAATGTGATCATCACTACTGACAAAATACTACCTCCATTGCATAAATCATTTGTGTAACCTTGAGCTCTGACTAATTAGTTATCAGACAATGGCTGTCTTTTAAATATCTGTGATGTTATATTCTTGACTGTTGACCTGGAATAAATTGACAGGGATGGGGGTATTGTGGGCTTTGCAATGGCATGCTCAAATACCTTTGGACTGGTGACTGGTGCTTTTCTTCTTGGTTTTGGGTTGAGTGAAATTCCAAGAAACATTTGGAAAAATGCAGACTGGACTCACCGCCAAAAAGTACTTTCTCATAGAGTTGCCAAGATCGCTGTAAAACTTGATAATGCTCATCAAGAATATTCAAATACAATTGTTGTAAGCACTTACCCAAATCCTTGATAATATTTGTTCAGTTCCAGTTTGCTGAAGTGTTATTCCTTTTTAGGTTGCTCAAGCCACTTCGAACCAAATGTCAAAGCGTGATCTCTTAAGACCTTACATGGATATTATTGACCAAATGGTTGCTCAAATGGTACCATAGCAATTATTACTACTATTTATAGTTGAGTGTAAAACCTTGCAATTAGAGACAAACGTGTGATTTTATGTACATTTCAGTTGCGGGATGATCCATCTTTCAAGCCTTCTGGTGGCAGATTAGGTGAAAATGATATGGACTATGACACAGATGATAAAACAATGGCCACTCTCCGACGTCAGCTTAGGAGGGCCCATGAGGAGTACTATCGGTGTAAAAGGTATGGCGGAATAAACCAACAGAGGATGATATTACTCTTCCTGTATCTCTTAGTAACATCTAGTACTCCGTATAACGAATGCAGTTTGGAATTTATATGGAAACTGGAAGTGTAATAAGGCTTGCTTTGCAGCCTAAGGTTTCCTAACTTTGCAACACTCTTGAGTTAGGCAAGTATGACTTATTTAGGCAGGTGTTTGATTGAAGCTACAGCTTAGGCAGGGTTCTATGCATTGTGATTGTATGACCAATTTTTGTGTAGAATGCTAGAGGCCCCAGGACCATGTCACTATTGTTGCTCTCTCTTTTCTCTCAGCTGCGCTGCAAATGCCATAAACTCTAAATTTCTCTAGGCTTGTAAAGTGGTTCCCAAAATTTTTAGTTGATAATATTAACTTTATTTTCTGTTATTGCACAGTGAATATATGACTTATGTCATGGAAGCTCTCAATCTAGAGGACGACATTAAAAATTATGAATGCCGTGATGTAACTGGGTGGTGAGTTCATTAAGCCTTTTGTTAATGTTATCTACAGAGGAGTATGTTAATCCTGGCAAAATAGCAATTACAACTTCACTGAGTTGTCATATAGGCGCTGTAATGAATTCTTTTGTCCATTCAATTATATTTTTGATAATTTATTCTTGGGAACATTTTTCTTGCAATGTAATGCCACACAAAGCTACACAAACTTGAAAGTTCTGTTAAATAAGCGATGCCAAGTGGCACGCCATAGATGGAGGTTTCATTGACTTGGTTAAGTAGGAAGCAGGAAGAACTGTGTACAAACAGGGACTGCTGGTAGTGCCAAAAGTTACTCAATTAGCATGCTGGTTGCAACTATATGTGTGATGCATGGTACTAGCCAAGAATAGTTTGATAGGTGGTCTGAATAATCTTAATTGCCATTATAGATGCGTGAGCTGTAAAATATGCATCCTAAAAAAAGAAAGCTATAAAATATGCTTCAATAACTTGTTTTGCAAAACCTTGATCAGTATATACTGCAAACTTATTATAGTTCTCTGAAATCCTGAGAGATTGTACTGATTTAATTTCATTTTATCTATGCAGGAAATATGTATCAAGTTTTAGGGAGAGTCGGCCAGGCAGACTGGGATCCTTGTTAGACACTATGGGTAATCCTTCTGACCTATACCAACTGTTTTTATTGTTTTTCTCTTTACCTATGGGCTAGTCAAAATGTCTTAAAAGCTATTTCTAGACAACAAACTAAACTTCAACCAAGCTGCAGAGATTCTTAGCAAGTTCTGATAATGCCAATGGCTGCTCAATAGTGTATGAAACTGACTCAGTGGTACTTTTTTCTTCTTCTTTTGCATTATCAGAGTTCATTTGGCGCTGTATATTGAGAAAGCAGCTTCAGAAAGCACTTGCTGTTATGCTTGGCTGCATGTCAGCTGCTATACTGTTGGCTGAAGCTACTTTGCTGCCAAGTGGTGTTGACTTATCACTTTTTTCCATTCTTGTAAAATCCGTCGGAAAGCGAGAGGTTCTGGTTCAGGTAAGAAACTGTCTGCTTCAGCTTACAGGGAACTTTTGTTCAGCTTACAGGGAACTTTTGTTACTTTCTATGGGCTATGGCTCTTGCTTTCTGCAGTAGTGATATCTTTGATAATTTGTTTGCACACTGTTTCTTATTTAAACACATACAGACTAATACAAGGCAACATAGTTACCAGGTGACTTAGTATAACAGGCCATGCTATCCTTATGGTCGGTTGTCATTTACTCCGTCCGTTCAGAAATATAAGACATTTTAGTTTTGTGAAACAAATGTATCTGGATGTCTTTTAGTGTATAGGTTCACTCCGAATCTATACACAAAAGTTGTCTAGATACATTCGTTTCACAAAGCTAAAACGTCTTATATTTCTAGACGGAGGGAGTACTCATTATAAAATATATATCATAATCAATGGAAGGCCCTATACTGTCATCTGATTGTACATTCATTCTGTAGTATTGACCTTGTTCTTCATGATTTTGCTTACACACTATTTGTCTACAGGTTGCTGCATTCGCCCCTTTGCTGTATATGTGTATATGCACATACTATTCACTATTTCAGATTGGGATGCTAATGTTTTATTCTCTGACTCCACGACAAACAAGTTCTGTCAGCTTGCTTATGATTTGTTCGTAAGTTTATATTGTTCTGCCTTTTTATGTTTCATGTGCTTCCTGTCCCCAGTTCATTCAATTCATTCTAGGCTGACCGTATGCTGTTTTGCAGGATGGTTGCAAGATATGCACCTCCCATTTCTTATAACTTCCTGAACCTCATCCGCCTTGGTGGTAATGTTACAACTACTTTTGAGAAGGTAATAGTTTGACAGTTTCTCCATGTTACTTACACTATGTCCTTCTGTTTTGCGAAGGCAGTAGTAGTTGATATTTTAACAGGGAACGCTTCTCAGCTTTTCAGTCTTATTCCTATGCCCATTGTTCATGATATGATATGACCTAGCTAACCGCTGAACAAACCATATGTTGCAGAGAATGGGGAACATTGATGACGCAGTTCCTTTCTTTGGAAGAGGCTTCAACAGGATCTATCCACTAATTATGGTTGTTTATACACTACTTGTTGCTAGTAACTTCTTTGGACGTGTGATTGACTATTTCGGAAGCTGGAAAGTGTTCAAGTTCCAGCGTGAAGAAGAACATCTGGATGGCTTTGATCCGTCTGGAATGATCATTCTGCAAAAAGGTTAGAACTGCATAGATTTCTCTGTGGGGCATATCCTTCTTTATCTTTAGCATATCAGCAGATTTTCCATGTGGATATCTTTTATTTCTCGTTGGTGTACCGTTGTGCTATTGTCTTTGCTTCTTTTCCAACTGCTAGTCCCTTCAGCCTCCACCGCACCATATGGATCTCAATTTATTGTTTTCTTCTGCAATGGAAAGCACATATGTCACTGTTGTGAATAAACAGATTCCTGGGCTATCCAGCTTTAAATAGAATTGCTGATTTATGTGATCATTTCATCGAACTTTTTGTATTTCACTGTTTAAGCTATGGTTCAAATACTGCCTTTTGTTCGTTAATAAACATGGTCTGCGTAAGAAAAATGTGTGCTTTTTTTGCAGAGAGATCTTGGATTGAACAAGGATATAAAGTTGGTGAGCAGGTTATTCCATTGGCAAGATTCAAACACACAGATGTTGAATCTGGAAAGGTACTGTTTTTGTGTAGCATAATTACTACTAGTACAATTTTCCTAACTTTCATAGTAGTTATATGTCTTTGTTCTGTTTGGAAGTATTGCCATCAGCCAAATTTTATCTCGTTTTGTTACTTGTTTAGTTACTAGCATTTCTCCTTATTTATTGTTTTCTTGTGTTATGCACAGGTTGAAAATATAGTGGAGATGAATGAAGGAACAACTTCAAGAGTTGATGGAAGAGCTGGTCAATCAAAATATGCTCAGAACAGGGAAATCATTTCCAATAAGTATTCATCTGTTAGAGATCAGAGTCGGCTGGCAGCGAAGCCAGTGAAAAAGGAAACCGTGTCAGCATCGGTATCTCTGCTTGAAGAAGGGAACTCTGAACAGCGCTTGCCTGCTGGAATTACCCAAACATGGGCTTCAGTGAAGAATGGTTTTCAGAACTTCAAAGCGAATATGGGTTCCAAGAAGTTCACTCCTCTGCGCCAAGACCCAGGATATACTCCCCATTCGAATCACTCTTCCCCTGAATCTCTTGATGACATCTTCCAGAGGATAAAACGGCGCCCTGCAGATCTGCCAGTAGACTACCTTGATGAAGACGACGATGACGATACTGAAGACACGGATCCTACATTTCCAGGATCAAGAAGATAGGCCGTGGTTTTCTCTTAGAAGTTAGAATATTGAACTGAGGAATTAATTAATGGATTTGGTAACATTAGATGCAGAATAGTACTGTAGAAGAAATACAGGATGTATAGATCAGATGATGGTTTCGGTGTGCTTCCTGGAAGCTCAAGACCCCTGCTCACCTGGAAAGCTGCAAACTTTAAAGCACGACATGATGACAGGCCCTGCAGAAAGGACAGCGGATTCTCCCAACATGAGATCATGGGAGCGTGACTGTATGATTCTTTTTCTGCTTGATTACGCATACGCAGTACAATGCAGTAGGCATCGCTGACGTGTTTAATTCCTTGCTAAATGCTGAATCTGTACTGGAGATAACTGATTCATACTCGAAGCTGATGACATTTAAGCTGTAAAGGTATGTATACCATATGATGCTGTGTGTTGAAAACATGTGACTGATCGATCTGATGCATGAAATGGAAAAAAAAGGGATGCACAAGTGTTTTTTTGCCGAATATCTGACTTGTATTATCTGGTGGTATATATTCCTATATTATATTATATTATATTATATGTTATCTGGTCTTTCTGTATGCTGTCTGAAGATATCTCATTTCACTGCAGTTCCTTCTGTGGTCTTCTCAACGTCCACCATGTCCAGGCACATCCAAACGTAAAACCAATGGTAGAGGGAACAATAGAAAAACCCTAATAAGAAAAATCTTCCATAGAAATGTGCCAATTGCCTTGCACAGTGGTACCTACTTTTACGAATCCTCAAGGGATCAACTACTCTTGGACTCCTGGTGGAGGCAGTGGATAGGTTTGACAATAGGATCATGCATGCTGCCCCAATGTTTTTGAGTTGTCATCTCCAAAAAGGAAAAATATATGTTGTGGAGCTGTTCGTGCAGGACTGCGCCTGCAAAGATTCAAAGTACGAATGTGTAAAAGCTTTGCCAGATTCACGGTCTTGGTCGGTTCTAGACAATGCGTTTGAGGGCGTCGTTTGCGCGACGACTGCGTGCCTGCCAAGGAAAATAGCATTGACTTGAGTGGCATTTTTTTCGTATAGCAAAGATATACAGTATTATCCTTAAACAAGCTTGGCACATGTTCGAAGCAAGAGCTAATTAAGCAGAAAATATCGGTCAAAGCCACGTAAATTTCCTTGAAATCTGTACAGAACACGGACATTCATCGGCTAGTACAAGGTTAGCAATCCCTTTGGACAGACAACAAAATTAACCAACAACGAAACTAATGAAGCAACAAGAAAAATTTGCACACAAAAGACAGAGCTAGAAGACGTGCACGCATGGACTCAGAACACGATCCACTTGGTGGCAGCGCTCCTCTCGGCGGCCTCGGTGCTCGCCTGCAGCGAGCACCCCTCGACCTTCTTGCCTCCCCCGGTCGCCGCGCGCACCAGCTTCGTCCAGAGGCTCGTCGGCCTCTCTTTCCTCCTTCTCATCACGACCACCGCCCCGTCGCCGTCCACGGCCACCACCCGCTCGTGCCTCATGAGCAGGGACGGCCTCGCGGCGCGCCTCATCTCCCGGTGGAACCCGGTGCTGGAAGAGCCCGACGACGCGCCGCTGGACGCCTCGGTGGACGACGCGTCCGAGTCCGAGCAGGAGGCAGATGCGGAGTTAGCGGCGGCGGCGGCGGCCTCCTCGCGCGCGAGGACGACGGACGGCAGCGAGGCCGAGAGCGAGAGGCGGGACAGGCGCTCCCGCAGGCAGAGCGGGCACACCCCGGCCGCCCCCTGCCGCCGGTGCCGCCGGCACCGCGCGCCTCCGCCGTCCGCCGCCGCCTTGCTCGGCTTCTTCTTGCCCATCGCCATTTGCGCGCGCCAATAGGATCGGGTGAAAGCTAGGAGGAGGATGATGTTCGATCACGTAGGTAGAGCAGTTGTCGTCGTTGGTCAGGTGGGCGCGTGTGGGTGTATATATAGTACGTGGGTCGTGGGCGCGCGCGCGGGGAAGTTTCCCGTGTGTTGCGCGGGGTACCGTGGCGGAGGTGCGATGCGATCGACTCGGCTTGGCTGGCCATGGCGCGCTTGGCTGGTTCCGTGCTGGCGGCGCGTGCGCACGGGCTGTTCCTCGCATCGGCAGGCAAAGTGGTACGGTACCCATCCATGCACGGCTTTGTTTTCTCTTCATTTTTTTTACTCTGGTCGTACCATTTCGCCTTTCCTTTTTTTTCTGATAACTTTCTCTTATTTTTCTCGGTAAAGATGTCTTTTTGGAAGCTTCCCACCCGGGATCTGGGGTGGCGTGCGATGAGAGTGAGAGGATATTCATATCCTTGGGGTTCCAGCATGGTTGGGAATTTCGCTCCGTTCGCGCCTCTGGTCGGGTTGCTTTAATTTCCTCCGATGATTTTGACTTGTTTGCGAGGAAGCTAGGAGATGTGCCAATAGGCAATATGGTCACTGCTTTTCTGATCCATGACGTCGAGCGTCTAGTGTGTTCGTGCGCTGTTGCACTTGCCGGCACGACGCCAAAGAAGAAAGGGCGGTACTAGAGTACCCTGGAGGATAATTTCATAAAATCTCCGGATCCTCTTGCTGACACGTGTCTTTAAAAAATACTTAAAATTCTGCTTCGCTATAAATAGTCCCGCTTTTGCTATATGGCTTAGAGCATCTCCACTAGCATTCGCACGACGCAGATTCGAGCATCGAAAATCGGCCCAGTCGCGTTTCCAGGAACCTCTTTTCGTTCGGATTCGGACGAACTTTGGTCCGGGCTTTCTAGGCCATTCCCAGGATCCCGAGAATGCCCTGAGAACGCCGGATGAGGCGAAAACCGACGTGGGCCAGCTCTGTCGACGAGAGAAGGCCGAACTCCCGCCCTTTTCTTTCTCCCCTCCCGTCTTTCTTCCCTATTCCCCACTCCTGCCACTTTGCCGAGCTCCCGCCCGCCACGCCGCCCAAGAGTTTCGTCAAACCCAGATCGAACCTCGGCGAGGTTTCGGGGGAGAAGAAGGCGAGGAAGCCGTGAGCACCGGCGATGAAGCCGGATGGCATGTCCAGCACCGAGTGGATGGCCAAGTCGCAGAGGAGGAAGATCGCGTCGGACAAACGGAAGAACATAAAGGAGAGAGCGAAGCTCAGGCAAGAACAAGAGCAGGCGGCGGGGGCGAAAGAGCAGGCGACGATGAGGGCGAAACAGGTGGCGGCGTCACGCACGGCGATGATGGCGGCGCCGTATCCCCCCACTAGGGAAGCCAGGCAAGCGTCGGCTCGCCGGCCGGATTCTCGCCGATCTCGCTGGCCGGCTTCCAAGAGAGCCAGGCAAACACTCGGCAGAGGTACTCCTTGTCCCCCGAGTTCGACTGCGGGTTCAACCCGAACGTGGTCTTCCCCTACACCGTGCCGCGCCCTCCTTCGGCCTTCAATGTCGACATCAACATCCCCGAATCCACCTCTCCGGCGTATGCAGGACCTTCGACGGCTTTGCGCCACGGCCCACTGCCTTTCGGTGGAAGCTCGTCGCAAGCAACCTACGGCGAGGCCGACGCGCGCAACATGTTCGGCGGAATGTCGGTCGTCCGAGACATACATGGAGGACATGATCGCCCATGGCTCGGCCTCCAAGCCCTCCTTCTTCATGCAAGAAGTCCCGGGACGATGCCGAACACGGCATCGAGTCTCAGGATTTCGCCGACCCCGACGCCGAGGAGACGCAGGCCGACGACGCCGAGGATGATTGATGACCCACAAGTATAGGGGATCACAACAGTCTTCGAGGGTAGTATAACCCAATTTATTGATTTGACACAAGGGGAGCCAAAGAATACTTATAAGCCTTGACAACTGAGTTGTGAGTTCAGCTGCACCTGGAAATAGTCTTGCTCATAGTAGTTTATCAGTAGCAACAGTTTTGTAGCAGCAATAGCAAAGTAACAACAGCAGTAAAATGAAAGCAGTAGTAACAATAGTAGCAAACAATAGGATTAGAGTGCGGTAGGCGTAGGGATGGATGGACGGGTATTGCATGGACAAGTCTATTCATGTAATTTCAAGATCTAGGGCAATTGTAGATAAATAAGATAAAGCATCCAAGTACTAAACAATCATAAGCATGTGTCACATATACTGTCATACGTGCTCGCAATGAGAACTTGCACAACATCTTTTGTCCTGCCAGCCCGTTGCAGCGGGGACTTAAGGGAATCTACTGGCAATTAAGGCACTCCTTTTAATAGAGCACCGAAGAAAAGCATTAACACTCCATGAACATATGTGATCCTCACATCACAGCCATCCCCCCAGGTTGTTCCAATTTCTGTCACTTCGGGGCCTTTGGTTCCAAACAATAATATGTGCACACAACTTGCAGATAAGATCACAAACAATACTGTCATCATGAATCAATAACATGTTTAGATCTGAGATCATGGCACTCGGGCCCTAGTGACAAGCATTAAGCACAACAAGTTACAACAAAGTCAAATAGCACTAACAAGTGATACTAGGCATCATGCCCTAACAATCTTATTCGATTACATGATAGAACTCATCCAATCCCTACCATATGTAGGGGTTTGTAGCATTGAAAACAAAAAAATTCTACCGCATACAAACAAACAGGCCAAGATCTATCTACTAGATTGTAGCAACGAGTCGATAGAATAACTCACCCTCGAAGATTCCAAAGTGTTTAACGAGAGCGGATTCTCGTGGGTGATGTAGTCGTACTCTTCCCGATCTCAATATCGTGTAGACGATCCTTCCGGCGCTGCGTTCCGGCAGCGCTTCCGCAGTCGGTCACACGTTTGGTACTCGACGAAGATCTTCCTCTCCCTTGTTCCAGCAGGCAGCGGAGGTTTTAGCACTCTCCTCGCGATTCTGGCAGCACAACGGCGTGGTACCGGAAGTAGAGGGGAGATCTCGCAGGGCTTCGCCTTAAGCCGGAGCGAGTATGGTGGACTATGAGAGAGCCTCGGTGATCTAGGGTTTAGACGCACCAAGGAGGAGAGGCTAGGCAGGCGGCTAGGGCAAGGGGATGCCCTAACTCGGCGGCTAGGGTTTAGCCCTAGGCGGCAGCAGCAGGAGGTGGCGGCGCCGGCAGCTTGGAGCTAGGGTTTGCGGGGTGCAAGTTGTGTGCTTGGAGGGGCAGCCCTGCCCCTCCTTATATAGGTGGAGGGGGCACGCCAAGGGGAGGGGAGTCCCTCTCCAACTCGGCTTCCAAGGCCGGCGGTGGAGGGAGAGGGACTTCCTCCCCAAGTAGGTTTCCTACTCTCCCTCCACCAAACAAAATAGCCGTTTGACTTTTCAAATTGGCGTTTGACTTTTCAAACTAGGATTTGATTTAACCCTTTATTTTGTTCAGCGATGACACCTAGTACATGATGCAACCATTCCAACTTGTTATGGCACATTCATGTACCCTTCCCCTCCGGAGTGTTGGACATTCCGGAACCTTCTAGAACATTCCCGATGAAAACACCCGAACCATTCTCCAACCCCGAAACATGACTTTCCTTATATGAATCTTATTCTCCGGACCATTCCGGATCTCCTCGTGATATCCCGGATCTCATCCGAGACTCCGAACAACATTCGGTCTCTTACTCATCATTCCATAACTACTCAACAACGTCGAATCCTTAAGTGTGTCTCCCTATGGTTCGTGAATTATGCGGACATGATCGAGACACTTCTCCGAACAATAACCAATAGAGGAATCTGGAAATTCATATGGCTCCCACATATTTCTACGATTACTTTGCGATCGAATAAACCACTTACACACGATACCAATTTCCCTTTGTCTCACGATAGTTTACTTATCCGAGGTTTTGATCGTCGGTATCTCTGCATACCTAGTTCAACCTCGTTACTGATAAGTACTCTTTTATCGTTCCCGTTGACGAGGTTTTGACTCGTCAATGCCCATTGTTATGGACTTGGGTTTTGGAGAAGATGGGGATGCTGGAGATCGTGGGACGGTTAACAGACAAGCAACCAGGGGACACGAGATTTACCCAGGTTCAGGCCCCCAGAGGGAAAACCCTACTCCTGCTTGTCTGCTCTTGATTACGGCGAAACCGAAGGTTACAGGGGTGCGCAGATTCGATCTGGCGTGAAGGTGCGTATGCGAAAGTATGAGTCGAGATATCTAGGTTGTGCCCTCCTGGCCTTTATATATACTTAGGCAGGTCCCGGGCATAGTCCTAGTCGGTTACAAGTTCTAGGGTTTTACCCCTTTGAATTTCCTATCTACTCTAGTCTTGCTCTCCAAGGATCCGAAGGCGTCATGGGCCTGGGCACCCGAAAGTCTTCATGGGCCAACGCACTTTTGCCGTGGGCCTTCCTTGGGCTGGACTAGGTATGCTGTGATCACGTATCCGTAGGGTATAACCATGTCAGTAGCCCCCGAGTGATCAGTCGAATCATAGATTCGGCTGAATACTCTTCAATCCTTCGGGTGCAACTATGTATTAATAGTATGTGTGTAGGGATTGTTGATGCGTGTGCCTGACTCACCCGATGGATCAGGGTCAGTTAACTGTCTTAGGACGAAACAACACGATCTTCCTCAGGTTCGAGTCCCTTAACTCGAACCCGGAACATATGCTGGCGTAATTCGACTCAGGCCGCGGAGGACTTACAGGAGTGGAATTCCAGTGATTTTAATTGGTATACCCAACGCGTCTGTCGGGATTTTTCATCGCACCTGTTAGCGCGGGTTTTTACTAGCAGAGCGCAGTCGTGTGCGTTGCCAGGCCATCAGATGTTATCTGTAGGTCTTATATTTGTGTCGCAGACACAGCATCCGAATGTTTGTCACCGCGGAGGTGCTTCGGGTGACCAAGGAGATCGTTACTCAGCGTTTCGTTGGGGCAGAGTTGCCGAAAAGTTTTTCCATGCTGATCCGAAAGATTGCAGTCGAAGATTTCATAGGGTGCGCGACCAGCGCTCCCTATGGGAGTAGCCCCCGAGTGTCTGTTCGAGTCGTAGTCTCGAGCGGAGACTTTAGCTCAAAATATTGTTCAGTTGTTAAGTCCGTAGGACACAAAAATTTTCGGATGCTTATATCCATCCTCCCTATGGGAGTAGCCCCCGAGTTCGTAGTGGAGTCATAGACTCGACGTAGGACTCGAAGAAATATTTTGTCTTCATTCGTCTTTCGGGTGCGCGGCCAGTGCTCCTGATAGGAGTAGCCCCCGAGTATTTAGTTGAATCGAAGATTCGAGTGAGTACTCTTAGCTATGGAGCCGAAGAATTGTAGTTGGTGCTAGTATATCTTTTGATGACGCCAGTGCTGACGATCAATGACCTCAAGCGTCTGCTACGCCAGAGATGACTTGACTGGACGAATGTGGGTCCCACTTGCTGACCTTGAATTGACCGGTCACGCGTGGCGTGGAGATAATTACGGCGTCGCCTTGATTTCCGCGCGTAGTGGACGGCGTGGTAACGACGGTTTTTTGTGATGCTGCCACGTGTATGATCAGATCTGCCGTTGGCATTAGGTCTTCTGGATGGACGGCTGCCGTGCGTCTTCTTCGTAGTTATAATCATTGGGGAAAGCTGCAGTTTGTTTTCACCGCATCAGTTCTTTGTTTTCACTGCCTCCTTGTGCTCTAGCGATTCTTGCTGCGCGCTGGGATTTCCTTCCACATTTCCATCGTCCTTTCTGCGTGTTCACCGCCGGTGCCACCGCAGCGCGATGGGGAAACCGAAGAAATCGTCATCTGCAGTTGGGACCAGCGCCGCTGGAGGAAAGAAAGGCGCCACCGCTACCCGTGTCACCGACGGTGGCTGGCGGCGATAAGAGACGCGGGAGAGCGATCTCCGCAAGCTTCGCGAGCGGGGTCTGATCCCACAAGATAGGGAGGCCGTCAAACTCCCCGGCAATGAGGTAATCCCCCGTCCCCCAGCTGGGTATCGGGTTATGTTTCTTGCCTTCGTTATGCGTGGGTTTTCCTTTCCAGTACACAACTTCCTCCGTGGGCTGCTCTTTCTCTATGGCATCCAACTTCATCATCTTTCGCCTAATTCTCTTCTCCACATTGCTTGCTTCATCACTTTTTGCGAGTGCTGGCTCGACATTGAGCCGCACTTTGGCCTCTTTCGGAAACTTTATTCCGTGAAGAGGCAGTCTGGTTCGGATGGTGTTTATCCCATTGGGGGTTACATCATCTCCCTTAGTCCCAATCTTCTTTTCTTTTCTTTTTCCATGTCCGAATCTGTCCAGTATTGGCGGAGGCGATGGTTTTATATCCGCGACTCCGTAGTGCCTAGGCAAGATTTTGGTGTTGTTCCTTTTGACCCCTCCCAAATGATTGAGCCGAAAAGGTATTGGAAAAACAAAATCTTGGATGGCGAGGTGGCGGAGATAGAGGCCCTTTACCGCCGGATGGAGGATCTCCAGCTGATTCCGGATAAGGAAGTGAACGGCGTGGACATCATCCGGACGTTTCTCGAGCGTCGGGTGCAGCCTCTCCAAGCGAGGGCGCACCCGATGTTTCTTTATTCTGGGCGCCGTGATCCGACGAGGGTTTCGGCTGAGAAAATCTCCGAGGGGGATATTGACAGGGCCCTTCGCTCGCTGCTGAAGTTCAAGGCCGGAGAGGAAATCCCTGGGAAGTCGCTGACTCCGCCGTTTTCTTCGGCGTTGGCTATTCCACAGGTGTAGATTTGTGCGCGTAGCGCTTTTTTGTCGACTGCGTATTTATTTCCTTTGTTTTGCTAACAAAGTCCCTTCTGGTTTTGCAGAGTTTCAAGGTGCCGGGCATGGTACCGCCAATGCCTGAAAAGTATCTGAATGCCCCAGATAATGAAGTGGTGGAGTCCGTGTCCGAACTTCCTTCGGCGCGATCGCCGGCTGAAGAGGCCAACGAGTCGAGCGAGGACCATACTCGCAAACGATCGCGGAGCTCCAGCGAATCTTCGGATGCATCGACTCCTCCGACTCCTAGAAACCCTCTGTGCCTTGATCGTCATAGTGACGGGCATGGAGGCTCTTCCTCTCCCATTCCTGTCATTCCTGTGCGGGCTGTAGCACCGCACCCGCCAGCGAAGCGGAAGAAGGAAGAAAAGAAGGAAGAGAAAAAGGAGGAGAAGAAGGAGGAGAAGAGAACCCGAAGGACTCCTCCTGTTTTTGACCTGAGCTTGCTGGGCTCGTAAATTTCTTGTTATACTCTATCCCCCTTTTCCTGTCGACTTTGTACTTGTTCTGATTGTTTCATATGCAGGTGAAAGGATACGGATGTCGCCTAGAGGGGGGTGAATAGGCGATTAAAACTTTTCCTAGAGTGGCTCAACAAAGGCGGAATTAAACTAGTGTTTACTTTGTAAAGCACAACCTAGAAACAACTAAGGTTTACCTATGTGCACCAACAACTTATGCTAAGCAATACAAACAACAAAGTGCATAAGTAATATATAGCAAGATATATATTACTTCAAGCATGAAGGCTATCACAATGTAAAGTGCATAAGTAAAGAGCTCGGGTATAGAGATAACCGAGGCACGCGGGGACACCGATATTTTACCGAGTTCCTCCCAACATGGAGTACGTCTCGTTTGGAGAGGGGGTGGTATCAAACCACCAACGCCACAAAAGGCCTCCCTTATTCTCCGGTGAATTTCACCCCAATGGGATCGATCCACGCTTCCACTATCGGTGCACTTGTCGGTGGCAACCGGAACCTCTCACAAGGTTGGGGCACAACTCCACAACTTAATTGGAGGCTCCCAACAAACGCCACAAAATGCCACAATGCCACCAAGGCCACAAACCGTCTAGGGTTCCAAGAACCCAAGAGGGACAAGCTCCAATGAGTAAATCAAATCAAATTCTCCGAGGAGAACTCAAACCGATGCACCAAATGCAAATGGCAAGAACACCACAAAGATGCCCAAATCCCTCACTCTCAAGTTCCAACAAAGCTACTAAAGCTATTGGGGGAACAAGAGATGAGGAATCAAAGAGAGACACAAAATCCCCTAAAATCTAGATCCCCAAAGATGCACTCATAAAGAGATGAATCGATTAGGTCAAAACGTGGGGCTAGATCTCCTCTCTTTTCCACTCAAATATGGGCAAGAATCATCGGAGGGAAAAGATTAGGCAAGCTTCAAGATCTATAGCAAGTGTGGACAAAGTTTAGCCTAATAGATAAGAGAGGAGTTAACTAAAATCAAAACGGGCAAAGCCTTAAATAGGGTCCCAAAAAATCTGGCCGTTGGGCAATTTTTCTAGACTGACCGGTAGTACCGGATTTGCCCGGTACTACCGGACCGAACACAAATACAAACAGCGAGCGAGAGAGAGAAAGCAGCAGCAGCTAGCACAGCGGCAGCGGCAGACGCGGGTCGTACGACGCGTGCTGCAGAGCAAGCAGCGCCGCAGCTAGCAGCGAGGCAGAGCAGCAGCACCCGCATGCAGCAATCATCGCAGCAGCTAGGCCTGCTGGCCTGCTGCTAGGCGCAGCAGCAGCAAGGCATGCACGCGAGGGGCAGGCACTGCAAGGCCAGAGCGAGCGCGCGCGCACGGAAGCAGCGGCCGGTCAACGCGGCACGCGCGCAGGCGAGCACAAACGCAGAAGAGCAAGTTTAATAGTATAGCCTATTGTTGGCTATAAGTCACTGCCATGTCATTTATAGCCATCACTATAGCCAACAGTACAATAGATAACTACAAACATGTACTAGTTTACTAATACATGGCCCATATGTCACTCCCACAAAGTGCCTAGGAGCACGTGTTATAGCTGGCTCTTAACTTACAGCCAGCTCTTCTTCTCTCTCCTCTTCTCTCTCCTCCAACTCAGCCAAAATATAGTATTTTATCTCTTATAGTCAGCTGATGTCACCTTATTGTACTTGCTCGAACGCGCGAGCAGTGGCAGCAGCATGGCCCGCGCGGGATCGATGGGACGCGGCGCATCCGCGCAAGCGGGCAGAGGTGGGACCACAGCGGAGCAGCGCAGTCAACGCGAGCGAGCGCAGCGAGGAGAGCGCAGCGAGCAGGCCCAAGGAGATCTGAGAAAAATAATCTAGGCCGGCCGGTAGTACCGGCCCACCAAGGTGGTACTACCGGGCCGGTCCGGTAGGACCGGAAAATGGTACCGGGCCAGACTGAAGTTGGCTGCGCGCGCCAGGCACGACCGGTACTGGGTCCGGTAGTACCGGACGGCCCAGTTTTTCTTTTTCCTTTTTAATTAAAACGACAAATATTCAAACGGACATAACTTTTAAACGGTAGCCCCGATTGACCCGATTCCAATTGCGTTGGATAGAGGGCGACAAGGGCTTCCCAATAAAAACTGGAAATATTGATTATCACCAAGTGAGAAAGTATCAAGTAAAATAATGTGATATACCTCACTTGGTGAGAAACCGAAAAGCCGCATAAATCAAAATCGCAACAAGATACAAATAGGAGATCCGATTTAGATGAACAAGAGCTTGTTATGGAGATTACCACAAGCTCTATATCATCGCATGGATAAGACCAAATAACAACCAAATATGATGATGCAAGTATGCAAAGGTTTGAGCTCTCTCCGAACGATGTGACCGAATTACTCATACGAGAGCCCCTCTTGATAGTACGGTTATCTATCCTAAACCCGGTCTCACACACACAACGAGAGACCGGCAAAAGGGAAAACCTATCAAGATTATACCTTTGCCTTGAGAATTCCACTTGAGCTCGATGTAGACGATCTTGCCCTTCTCAAGATGGAACGCCTTTCTTAATTCCTCATCATCGACCTCGCATATTGAGCTTGACCAACATATCTTGTATGCATTTTATCGACCTTGAAGCCAACACATGCTCCAAGCGATGCCAATGGACAAATCCTACAAGTATAACTTAGTACACACATTAGTCCATAAATATTGTCATTAATTACCAAAACCACACATGGGGCCCAACATGTTCTTTCAGCAGGCATTCCTCCCACGACTCCTCCAGCGATGGTGCTCGGGAGATGATGGGGGAGTCGAAAGTTGCGTCTCCTCCTCCTCAAACGGTGGCAGCGTCAGAGGGCGCTGCTCCTGATCCTCCTCTGCAGGAGGTGCAGGTGGTTGCGCCTCAGAATTTCGCCAGCGGATCTTCGGAGTCGCCATCAGAGCATGTAAGTACCTCTGCTTCGTACCACGGGGGGAGCCCCCAGGTGTATGAAATTTTTTGTGTCTTATTCTTTTTTCGAATCTTCGGGGGGGGGGGGGAGCTCCCGAGTGTCTTCGTGTTCGAGTTTTGGCTTTATTCCTTAATGTTGGGCGCAGCCCCCAAGTCCTTTTTTCCTTACTGGTGTTTATTTTTCTGCAGCCTTTTGTGCAGGAGGCCAAGCGGCTGGTGCAGGAGCGCCTGGTGCTGGAGGCTAACCTCCGACAGCTTCAAGGTACCTGTTTGCTTTTGGTGCTTATTTTATTTGTTCTGGTCCCGCTCTCTGACATTTGCTTGTTTTGAATGCAGAGGAGCATAATACTTCTCTCCGTGAGGTCGACACTCTCAAAAAGAGCCTTGGTCAATCGGAGAAGAAGGCCGAAGCCGCCGTTGGTGCGAAGGAACGCCCCGAGCTAGAGTTGACCAAGGCAGCCGAAGCGAAGGAGCGTCTGCAGCAGGAGGCCGCGGACCGTGAGGAGCAGCTGGCCACTGTTGCGGTTGCGCGCGAGAGGGAGGTGGCAGGCAAGCTCATGGCTGCTGCCAAGGCTGTTTCGGGTAAGTGTTGTATTTTGTGCTTGTTTCTTCGTGTTTCTTGTCTTCTTCTATGCTGCTTTTCTTCATGTCTTCTCCTTTTTTTGTCTCAGATGCCGCAGGCATCGAGTTTGACCACATCGCTCTAGAGCACGGTAGTGCTCTAGATGATGCTACTGCAGCGGTCGAAGATCGCTGCAGCACCGTCGTCATCTCCCTTGCCAAGGCGAAGGAGGTCCTTGGCCGCTTCTACAGGGAGCTTGTCCCTAAGGGTGCGGCCCTCGATGATGTGGATGCTCTGGCGGAGGCTTTGTCAGCCGAAGCGCCTGCGGCGTACAAGCGCAAGCAGAAGGGCATCGACGCATCTGTCGGGCTGGCGATGGCCTTGGTGGCTGGAGCAGAGCTGGACCTGCCCCAGATCACCTCCCGGATGCCGACAACCGCCGATGGATCCGAGGTAGCCTTTGCTGCCTACTCTGCTCGCTGCAAGCGATATGGGCCGAAGCTCATTGATTTGTTGTCTGAGTATGCAGTGCGGCAGCAGGGCGGGGCCAAAGCTAGGCAGTCCGGCTCCGAGGCGACTCAGGGTGCCGCGTCTTAGGCGTTGTAGACGTAGGATAATTTGTAGTCTGCTTTTGCTGTAAATATTTTGATGAACACAATTCTTGTGCCACGTAGTGGCCTTTTATGTGCGGAATGAATTCACCTGAGTTGTGTACTACCGCTGTCTGAATGTTTATGTCCTTTGCTTTTCTGCTGTGCCAGGTTCCTTCAGGTGCTGACCCCGTTGACACCTCGCCTGCAACGCAACTGCGTCCATCTTTGGATGATTCCTCGCAACTCGCTTTTCTTCGGGATCGTGTTCGTAGTCTTGAGAGGGAGTTGCTTGGGTTGCGAGGTCACGCCGATGTTTGGAAGTCCAAGGCTGATCGTGGTGCAGCCAGAGAGGAGTACTGATGGCGGAACTGCTTCGGCTTGCTGAGCAGCTTCAATGTAAGTTGTTCTTTGTTTCGAGCTGCGGCTGAGGTCTTCGAGTGAGCTTGCTGGCCTTGCCTCTTATTTTGTGCAATTGTCGCAGGTGCGAACCTTGCTCCGAGGGAAGAGAAAGAGCGTGTCGCTGTTCGGGTCAATTGTTTGACTCAACAGGACATGGAGGCTGGCGGCTTCTTTTGGATGGATCGTGACCGTGCCATGGCTCTGGCGACAGTGCAGGATCGTGTTCACCAGGTTTCGCGGGTGCTTCGTCAAGTGCAGACGTCGCTTGCCTCGGTGTTGCACGTCATGTTTCCTTTGGATGCCGCACCGACGAGCCTTGCGGGTCTTCTGTCGAAGTTTCGGAGCGTGAGCAATGTTAAGGAGTTGGTGCGGCAACAGCTCATCGCAGGAGTGAAAGCTGCTTTGTCTCTCGTGAGGCTGCACCGGCCTGATGTAGATTTGACTGTTGTGGCAGCTGGGCCACCTCCTCGGCCGGATGGTGATGAGTGGGACATGCGTCCGCATTACGCAGCTGTAAGGCAGTATGCCGAACAGGTCGTAGATTTGTTTGAGCAGCGTGCTCAGGCTATCCTTCAGAATAGGTAGTACCTGTAAAAGAGATAGATGTAAAATTTGTATATTTCGACTGGGCGTGTTGTGCCCTTTGTTGTAAAGGTTTGTTTGTTGTAAGCACGCAGTGCTTTGTTTGAGTAGTGTCCTTTTCGTTTGCCTGACGTTGTCAGCTACTCAGGTGTACACGCGTGATCCTCAGTCGATGAAATCGTGAGGTGAGGGGAGCCCCCGAGTGCGTTGTAGCATAAAGTAAAGTTGCCAAATAGCGAACTGGAGTTTGGGGCGAGACACTTAGCTTTATTTATATCGTAATGGAGGGAGTACATTGTTCGGCTAAATAGCCTTGGCTGAAAAGCCTTATTGAAAGTAAAGGGATAGGTAGCTAGGGGTAGAATCATCGCAAGTGCGCGATGTTCCATGGGTTGGAGTATGCGACTCCAGACTCCACGTGCTTGAGGCGATAGGTGTGGCATCCCGCAAAACCACTACTAGAAAATCGCGTTGTTTTTGTGCATTGCATCGTCATGACCGCATGCTCATGTCATCATGCCACATTGCATTTGAGCATCGTCATCATCTTGCATTTGCTTGCATAAAACTATTTTTGAAAAGCGTGGTTTTGTTTTCTAAACGCCCCATCTTTTATTCAAACGCCAAACCCGGGCCTCCGGATTATTTTGTTTTGGCCGCTATCGGTTTGCAAACGGCCCGTTTAAAACAAATAAAATATTGAATTATTTTTAGTGGGGGCAGTCGAACGGGCCGACTCGACCCGAACGACCACCCCCATTTTCAAAACGGTCCACCAGACAAATCCTACAGCTACCAATCCTATCCTACCCAGCCCCTCTCCACCTCACCCCAACCAATAGCCCCTCTCCACCTCATCTCCCCTCTCTCCCTCACCCAAACCGGTGCTGCCACCTCAGCAGCTGTAACACCCACATAATCGGACCTATGCAAGTTTTGGGCGAAACCCGCCAAACCCGCATAGAAACGATTCAAAGGTGCCCACCAGGCACTTTCGTGCGGGTGGAAAACGAAGTAATAACATTACACAACAGTCCTCGATGGGACCCACAGAACAGATATATAACAGCGACTCAAAGAGTCAAGAATACGGATATAATATACAAAGATCCAAATCACCTTGAAAATGATAGAGCGTCCGACTACGGACAAGATGCAAATGGGGCTGAGAGCCCTGAAGAATAACCAATGGCGTCCATAACCCTGCCCAGGCCAAGCCGGAAGGGTAACCCTGCTAACGGCGTCGATCTCAAAACCTGCTTAAACAAAGGGGTGCCGACAAAGGGCAAAGGGAAAAGAAGGAGCGTCAGTACTGAGGCCAGTACACGGCAAGACTAGAATTCGGCGGTCCTCGCCTACACAGGTATGGTGGACTGAGCGGCAGCGGCAGCATGCACTGAACAACCTATAGAGACTCGATACATCTGGCGGTTATCAGAGAGGGGTAAGAATGACCTATCCGGATCCAACCTGAAGCTAACACCAAACATACCCATCCTGGTGTTTCCCCCTCGATACCAAACGAGGAAGTCAACCGAGGAACTCACACAGTTGGCAGTTTTATTTATTCGGTTATCGTTGCAGCAATTACTAGTCAAGTATAGATAATCATCCTGATAAAGTAGGCGGTGGGCACTTTTAGTTAACCATTCCGTTATAGTTGCAACACTTACTAATCATATACAGATGACATGAGATAAACCCAAAACCCAGCAGTTGTTGGTACTTTTATTCAGCCATTCCGTTGTAGTTGCAATACTTACTAGTCAGGTACAATGGTCGCAAGCGACAATCCAAACAAGCAATTGTTGGCAGTTTTATTTAGCCATTCCGTTGTAGTTGCAATATTTACTAGTCATATCAGATACAAGTCAATTTATAACAGTAAACTTTAGTTATAGTTGTCTATGTTCGAGATACTGTGCTCCAAGTCGTCCATAACCGCGGACACGGCTTTCAGAAAGTTTTAAACCCGGCCGGGGTGCACAAATAGCAACACACACACGATCAACCTCGGAAAAACCAAATCAAAACCCAACGAGGTCTTCACGACAGAGCAATCACAAGATTCAGAAATATTTCAGGGGGCCACCCCATTAAGCTACCCGCAACGAAGTAAGCTAGCTCCGAGACGGACTCAAGGTCTGGGTATACGGCTGTGAACGACTGGGAACCCAAAAATGGGCTTGTCGACACCGCGGAATCGTGTCCCGATCCTAAACAGTACAGGTGCTATCTGTCGCACAATCGTAAATAAAGCAGTAAAACATGGCATAAGTACAGGATCGTAAATAAAACCTCAAACTAGTTTGTGGCCCCAAGAAATAAGACTGAATCAAGCTCTGGCTAAGGGGGTCCCATACTCCCCATATGTGGATAGCGCGATAAATCAAGGAACAGGTATCAAGTACTCGGGGTCCTACGGGACACAAGTGGGCGTTCGGAAAGCAAATGTTGTCTATCACCCACCGATGCCTCTGCTTACTTCCATTTTTAGTTGTTAAACAGGAATTAAGTGAACAATAAGTAAAACTATGATCATCTCCAACATCAACATGCGGCAATACATCAACAACTGTGGCACTTGACGACACGCAACAGCACTTGAGCAAGCGACTACGACGCGCAGGTCCAACTATCTACCAAACAACAGGTAATAGGATGTGTCCAAGGCGATATAGGGCTGCACGGGATATCACGGGGGCGGAAACTAAAGCATCGCCACACAGATAGCAATAGATCAACAGGAGGGAATAAATACTATAAAAGTAAGATAGGTAGAAAGGGGAAGATGCTCGCCTGAAAACATTGCCGAAGGTTCAACCGGAGATCGGGGCGAAGCTCACATCAACTCAACGACCTTATCCGCGAAGAAGCAAAACACTAGAAGAAACACCGGATGCAATATTTAATACAACGGCAGAAGATCGGCATGATGCACGTATGATGCATGACATGGCAAGGTGCGGTGCAATGGGGCAATATTAAGCGGAACCGGGGTCCCGACAATTAATTAAATGGTTCAATTTATTTAGCTACCCGCAAATTAAATGTTGTTTAACAAGGCAGAATATATCACCGGTTCGCTACACAAGTTTAAATGAGGCCAATATAAGACTAGGATTGCCCGCATATGGGCCCCATATTTAATTATGCAGTGAATCGGCATAAGGCCCCCAACCCATATGACATGCATGCATGAACAATTATTATGCATCAAGTTGTTATTATATTATAAAATAGGGTTCTCGGATAAGGGGTTCACACTTTAGGGGGTCTCGATGAACTTGGGGTGCCGGGGTTCGGGGTCGGTCTCAGGGTTCAGGGTTCGACGGGTTCGGACTCGGCGGGATCGTTCTCTCGTTCTCGGTAACGGGGTAGATCTTGTGTTCCGGGAAGAAGGACTTGGGTCGGTGTCGGGGCGTGTCGGATTCTCCCGGGCCGATGTCGTTCTTGTAGTCGTGAAGACCTTGTCGGATCCGCGCCATCGAGTCGGTCTTGGCGTCCGGGGTGAAGAACTTGGCGTTCCGATAGAAGATCTTGGCGTTTCAATGTCGGGGTCTCGAAATCCGTGAAGAAAACCTTGTCGCCCTTGGGTGGAGAACTTGTCATCCCGAGGGTCCGTGGCTTCGGCGGAACGTTCTATGGACCCAGGGTCGAAGAGCTTGGTGTCCACGAAGGGAACTCGGCGTTTGGATCCGGGGAGAACATCGTTGCGCTCCGTGATGAAGAATCGTGGTTGGAGCCACACATCTTCGATGCTTCTCGCCCTTCGGTCACGAAGATCTTGTCTTCACACTTTGGTGGTCGGCCATGATCATCGGGGCCGACTGGGTCTGCAGCTAAACTCACACGCACATACACGTCATAAACAAAACAGGGCACCGGCGGACGTCGATGAGGTGACCGAGGTAGGCGGCGCAGCTTGCTAGGAGACAGGAGGGATGGATGGCAGGGCGGCGGCCGCTTGTCGCAGACCCGCTCGCCCAAGGAGGTACGGCCTGCAGCGACGCGGGACAGAGGTCGCCCGCGACGGCGCGTCTCCTGGGCACGCACGGCCAGTCCGGCGCAGACGAGGGGCGTACGGCGACGCGCACGCGGGGCAGGCGGGCTCGAGGCAGAGGCGATGGGGACCCGCGGCGGCAGAGCGGGGCGAGCTTGCAGAGAGGTGGGCGGCGCTGGGGAAAGCGAGCGCGGCGGCGGACGCGGGCGAGCCCGGGGCGGAGCCGGAGGGGCGGGCAACGCGGCGGCGCGCGAGGCCGGGGGAGGACGGGGAACGCGGTGGGGCGGCGAGGCGGTTGGAGGGAGGAGCGGCGCCGGCGGGCACGCGCGCGGGGGCCGGAGGCGCTAGCGGAGGCCGGTGGAGCGAGGCGGCACCGGTCGGTCCTGGCGGCGACGCGGTTGGAGGGAGGAGCGGCGCCGGCGGGCACGCGCGCGGGGGCCGGAGGCGCTGGCGGAGGCCGGTGGAGCGAGGCGGCACCGGTCGGTCCTGGCGGCGACGCGGTTGTCTGCGGAGGGGAGAGGCGAGGCTGCGCGGCAGCGGGAGGAGCGGCGGGCGGAGCGCGGCTGCCGCGATGCTGCGCGCGGGGCTGGAGGAGGGAGGCATCGCCGGAGCGGAGGGGCCAGGGGCGGCGGCGAGCTTGGAGGAGGCCAGGGGCGGAGCGGCGCTGCGTCGGGGTCGGGGGAGGGCACGCGGGTTGGGGGTGGGCCAGGGTGCTGTCGGTCAGGGGAGAGTGGGCGGTTCAGGAGGGTGGTCGGCTGTGTGGGTCTGCTAGGTGGGCCAGGAGGTGGGGCCCAGGGAGGAGAGGGTGCGACTGTGTGTGCTTGTGTGGCAGGTGGGGTGGGGCTGGGGGAGCTGAGTGGGGGTGGGTTTAGGAGAGAGAGAGGGAAGAGGAGAGAGGGAGTGGCCATGTGGCAGAGGGTGGTTGGTGGGGGTTTGGGGTGTGCTGATGTGGCGAGAGATGATTGGAGGGAGTGAGGTGGAGATAGGGGTGGGTAGGTTTTCTGGGTAGCTGTAGGATTAAGGGCGGACCGATTTTAAAATCCTGGGGGGTGGTCGTTCGGGTCGATCTGGCCCGTTCGACTGCCCCCACTAAAAATAATATAATTTTTATTTGTTTTATTAACACCGTTTGCAAACCGATAGCATTCAAACAAAAATAATCCGGGGACCCGGGGTTTGATATTTGAATAGAGGTGGGGCGTTTTAGAAAACAAACGGGCTTTGCGAAATAGTTTGATGCAAACAATGCATGATGATGACGATGCAATGCACAAATTCAACGCGATTTTCTAGTAGTGGTATTGCGGGATGCCACAATTCGACACCACTAACAATGGATCTCGCCCTCGAGATCCGCCTCATGGTACCGGAAGGATGGTCGGCGATCTGCGTCTTCTCGCTTCGTGTAGATCCTCGCGACACCACTAACAAGAGGTCGTTTTCCGTGATCGTTGAGAGAACACTCCGGGGACAAAAGGTCGAAGGTAGAGGTATCCACAAATAAAACCACCTCTAGCTTCCGTGGACGGAGTAAAATCGCTGGATCCACTGACTCGATGTACAAGAGCGAATGATAAGAGTAGTCGGATGGTGATCAGTCCATCGCGCACCCAAACCATTACTATGCACACGAATAGGCGGATTATGCAATCAACTCTCGGAATCGGACTGAAGATCTCGACAACGAGGTTCGGAACAAAGGAGTGATGCAGACTCTGCTTCGGATCTGGCGTAGATGATGTCATCACATCGGAAAACACCGGAAGGCACAAACAAGGAACAAAGGATGGTACCGCAGATAACGGATCACTCAGATAGCATGAAGACCAGATGTAGCAACACCGTTAACAGAGGAGGAAGCAAAACCCTGAAGGTACGACGGAAACCCAACCACGAGAATTCCTGGACTCGAAGAAAGAGAAGAGAGCGGATTCAAAACACGTAGAGGTAAGAGGAGAATAGCAGAGGGTAAGGAGTAAAAGCAGACCTAACCAGAACTATCCAACCGATTTTTCAAAAATAGTTTTGGCACTCTACTTCGGCCGTTAGCTAGGTTATCCTACAGGCTGGACTTGTGGGGTATCGTAACTGCTGAGCTCTGATACCACTCTGTAACACCCTCAGAATCGGACCTATGCAAGTTTTGGGCGAAACCCGCCAAACCCGCATAGAAACGATTCAAAGGTGCCCACCAGGCACTTTCGTGCGGGTGGAAAACGAAGTAATAACATTACACAACAGTCCTCGATGGGACCCACAGAACAGATATATAACAGCGACTCAAAGAGTCAAGAATACAGATATAATATACAAAGATCCAAATCACCTTGAAAATGATAGAGCGTCCGACTACAGACAAGATGCAAATGGGGCTGAGAGCCCTGAAGAATAACCAATGGCGTCCATAACCCTGCCCAGGCCAAGCCGGAAGGGTAACCCTGCTAACGGCGTCGATCTCAAAACCTGCTTAAACAAAGGGGTGCCGACAAAGGGCAAAGGGAAAATAAGGAGCGTCAGTACTGAGGCCAGTACACGGCGAGACTAGAATTCGGCGGTCCTCGCCTACACATGTATGGTGGACTGAGCGGCAGCGGCAGCATGCACTGAACAACCTATAGAGACTCGATACATCTGGCGGTTATCAGAGAGAGGTAAGAATGACCTATCCGGATCCAACCTGAAGCTAACACCAAACATACCCATCCTGGTGTTTCCCCCTCGATACCAAACGAGGAAGTCAACCGAGGAACTCACACAGTTGGCAGTTTTATTTATTCGGTTATCGTTGCAGCAATTACTAGTCAAGTATAGATAATCATCCTGATAAAGTAGGCGGTGGGCACTTTTAGTTAACCATTCCGTTATAGTTGCAACACTTACTAATCATATACAGATGACATGAGATAAACCCAAAACCCAGCAGTTGTTGGTACTTTTATTCAGCCATTCCGTTGTAGTTGCAATACTTACTAGTCAGGTACAATGGTCGCAAGCGACAATCCAAACAAGCAATTGTTGGCAGTTTTATTTAGCCATTCCGTTGTAGTTGCAATATTTACTAGTCATATCAGATACAAGTCAATTTATAACAGTAAACTTTAGTTATAGTTGTCTATGTTCGAGATACTGTGCTCCAAGTCGTCCATAACCGCGGACACGGCTTTCAGAAAGTTTTAACCCGGCCGGGGTGCAATAATAGCAACACACACACGATCAACCTCGGAAAAACCAAATCAAAACCTAACGAGGTCTTCACGACAGAGCAATCACAAGATTCAGAAATATTTCAGGGGGCCACCCCATTAAGCTACCCGCAACGAAGTAAGCTAGCTCCGAGACGGACTCAAGGTCTGGGTATACGGCTGTGAACGACTGGGAACCCAAAACTGGGCTTGTCGACACCGCGGAATCGTGTCCCGATCCTAAACAGTACAGGTGCTATCTGTCGCACAATCGTAAATAAAGCAGTAAAACATGGCATAAGTACAGGATCGTAAATAAAACCTCAAACTAGTTTGTGGCCCCAAGAAATAAGACTGAATCAAGCTCTGGCTAAGGGGGTCCCATACTCCCCATATGTGGATAGCGCGATAAATCAAGGAACAGGTATCAAGTACTCGGGGTCCTACGGGACACAAGTGGGCGTTCGGAAAGCAAATGTTGTCTATCACCCACCGATGCCTCTGCTTACTTCCATTTTTAGTTGTTAAACAGGAATTAAGTGAACAATAAGTAAAACTATGATCATCTCCAACATCAACATGCGGCAATACATCAACAACTGTGGCACTTGACGACACGCAACAGCACTTGAGCAAGCGACTACGACGCGCAGGTCCAACTATCTACCAAACAACAGGTAATAGGATGTGTCCAAGGCGATATAGGGCTGCACGGGATATCACGGGGGCGGAAACTAAAGCATCGCCACACAGATAGCAATAGATCAACAGGAGGGAATAAATACTATAAAAGTAAGATAGGTAGAAAGGGGAAGATGCTCGCCTGAAAACATTGCCGAAGGTTCAACCGGAGATCGGGGCGAAGCTCACATCAACTCAACGACCTTATCCGCGAAGAAGCAAAACACTAGAAGAAACACCGGATGCAATATTTAATACAACGGCAGAAGATCGGCATGATGCACGTATGATGCATGACATGGCAAGGTGCGGTGCAATGGGGCAATATTAAGCGGAACCGGGGTCCCGACAATTAATTAAATGGTTCAATTTATTTAGCTACCCGCAAATTAAATGTTGTTTAACAAGGCAGAATATATCACCGGTTCGCTACACAAGTTTAAATGAGGCCAATATAAGACTAGGATTGCCCGCATATGGGCCCCATATTTAATTATGCAGTGAATCGGCATAAGGCCCCCAACCCATATGACATGCATGCATGAACAATTATTATGCATCAAGTTGTTATTATATTATAAAATAGGGTTCTCGGATAAGGGGTTCACACTTTAGGGGGTCTCGATGAACTTGGGGTGCCGGGGTTCGGGGTCGGTCTCAGGGTTCAGGGTTCGACGGGTTCGGACTCGGCGGGATCGTTCTCTCGTTCTCGGTAACGGGGTAGATCTTGCGTTCCGGGAAGAAGGACTTGGGTCGGTGTCGGGGCGTGTCGGATTCTCCCGGGCCGATGTCGTTCTTGTAGTCGTGAAGACCTTGTCGGATCCGCGCCATCGAGTCGGTCTTGGCGTCCGGGGTGAAGAACTTGGCGTTCCGATAGAAGATCTTGGCGTTTCAATGTCGGGGTCTCGAAATCCGTGAAGAAAACCTTGTCGCCCTTGGGTGGAGAACTTGTCATCCCGAGGGTCCGTGGCTTCGGCGGAACGTTCTATGGACCCAGGGTCGAAGAGCTTGGTGTCCACGAAGGGAACTCGGCGTTTGGATCCGGGGAGAACATCGTTGCGCTCCGTGATGAAGAATCGTGGTTGGAGCCACACATCTTCGATGCTTCTCGCCCTTCGGTCACGAAGATCTTGTCTTCACACTTTGGTGGTCGGCCATGATCATCGGGGCCGACTGGGTCTGCAGCTAAACTCACACGCACATACACGTCATAAACAAAACAGGGCACCGGCGGACGTCGATGAGGTGACCGAGGTAGGCGGCGCAGCTTGCTAGGAGACAGGAGGGATGGATGGCAGGGCGGCGGCCGCTTGTCGCAGACCCGCTCGCCCAAGGAGGTACGGCCTGCAGCGACGCGGGACAGAGGTCGCCCGCGACAGCGCGTCTCCTGGGCACGCACGGCCAGTCCGGCGCAGACGAGGGGCGTACGGCGACGCGCACGCGGGGCAGGCGGGCTCGAGGCAGAGGCGATGGGGACCCGCGGCGGCAGAGCGGGGCGAGCTTGCAGAGAGGTGGGCGGCGCTGGGGAAAGCGAGCGCGGCGGCGGACGCGGGCGAGCCCGGGGCGGAGCCGGAGGGGCGGGCAACGCGGCGGCGCGCGAGGCCGGGGGAGGACGGGGAACGCGGTGGGGCGGCGAGGCGGTTGGAGGGAGGAGCGGCGCCGGCGGGCACGCGCGCGGGGGCCGGAGGCGCTAGCGGAGGCCGGTGGAGCGAGGCGGCACCGGTCGGTCCTGGCGGCGACGCGGTTGGAGGGAGGAGCGGCGCCGGCGGGCACGCGCGCGGGGGCCGGAGGCGCTGGCGGAGGCCGGTGGAGCGAGGCGGCACCGGTCGGTCCTGGCGGCGACGCGGTTGTCTGCGGAGGGGCGGAGCGGCGCTGCGTCGGGGTCGGGGGAGGGCACGCGGGTTGGGGGTGGGCCAGGGTGCTGTCGGTCAGGGGAGAGTGGGCGGTTCAGGAGGGTGGTCGGCTGTGTGGGTCTGCTAGGTGGGCCAGGAGGTGGGGCCCAGGGAGGAGAGGGTGCGATTGTGTGTGCTTGTGTGGCAGGTGGGGTGGGGCTGGGGGAGCTGAGTGGGGGTGGGTTTAGGAGAGAGAGAGGGAAGAGGAGAGAGGGAGTGGCCATGTGGCAGAGGGTGGTTGGTGGGGGTTTGGGGTGTGCTGATGTGGCGAGAGATGATTGGAGGGAGTGAGGTGGAGATAGGGGTGGGTAGGTTTTCTGGGTAGCTGTAGGATTAAGGGCGGACCGATTTTAAAATCCTGGGGGGTGGTCGTTCGGGTCGATCTGGCCCGTTCGACTGCCCCCACTAAAAATAATATAATTTTTATTTGTTTTATTAACACCGTTTGCAAACCGATAGCATTCAAACAAAAATAATCCGGGGACCCGGGGTTTGATATTTGAATAGAGGTGGGGCATTTTAGAAAACAAACGGGCTTTGCGAAATAGTTTGATGCAAACAATGCATGATGATGACGATGCAATGCACAAATTCAACGCGATTTTCTAGTAGTGGTATTGCGGGATGCCACAGCAGCCCCTCTCTCCTCTCACCCCCACTCCCCTCCACCTCACTCAGACCACACACACGACACACCCTGCATGCACGCGCCCAACCAGCCACCCCTGGACCGCGGCCCTAGGCCGCCTGGCCCCTGGCCGCGGGACCCCCTGGCCCCACCTGTCCCGCCCTCATCCTCTTCCTCCCTTCCCTCTCTCCGCCCGACCGCGAGCCCCCCCGAGCCCCGACGCCGCCGGCTCTCACCTCCTCCTCTCCCCTCCGGCGTCTAGCTCCTCTCAGCGCGACCCTCCCCACCCCGTCACCCTCGCCCCGACGCGAGCGCCGCCCGTCTCCCTCTTCCTTCCCCTCCGCCGGCCCCTTCTTCCTTCCCCGGCGCTCGCCCGCGCCCCTCCGGTCCTCCTCCGCCCCGCCGCATCGTCGCCCGTCGCCGCCCCGCCTCGCTATCTCCGCAGGCCGCGTCCGTGGGCCGCCGCGCCTCAACCTCCGTCGAGCCCCTCCGCCGCGCCTCTTTCCCGCCTCCGGTCCCGCGGTGCCGCCTCCGTCCACCGCCGCCAGGGCCGGTCCGCCCTCCCCGCCGTCCGCCTGGGCCTCGTCTGCCCGCGCCCTCGCCTCCCTAGCTCGAGCACCGCCGCATGCCTCCTCCCGCGGCTCGTCCCTGAGCGGCCCCGCGCGCGTCCGTGGTGCTCTGCCGCCTAGGGCGCTGCAGCGTGGCCCCCTCTCGGCCGCCTCCTGTTGCCTTGCAGCCGTGCGGGACCCGTCCTCGAGCTCTTCATCAGCCGTGGCGTCGCTCTCCTGAGCCCTGCACCCGGTGGCCGCATCGCCTTGGTCTTCGACAAGGAACCGACAAGATCGTCTAGATGGATGCCAAGTTCCCCTTCTCGAACCGTATCCTCGGGACCACCAAGTTCGTCTCGGCCCCTTGTCTCTTCGACAAGTTCTTCGCAAAGGGCCAAGACCGGAAGCACTGACGAACCATAGACAAGACCTTCATCATGGATGACAAGTACCACGACATGACCTCGAAGGACGCAGACGACAAGTACCCCCACTCTCGGATCCGAGGGCCGAAGATACCCGGAACGCCAAGTTCGCCACCTTGAACGCAATGACCGTCGACAGGACCCGACGACCGCGGATGCGACAGGATCGCCCCCAGGACGCCAAGATTGCCACGAGAACGCTCCCGAACGCCAAGACCGACTCGATGGCGCGGTTCCGACAAGATCCTCGCAACGACAAGATCGGCACCGACCCGGAAGAAGCCGATGCGCCCCGACGCCACGCCAAGTTCGTCTACCCGAACGCCAAGACCTACCCCGATCCAAAGACCCTAACCCTGGACCCCGAGACCGAACCTCGAACCCCGGAACCCCAAGATCGTCGAGCCCCCCAGTGTGTGAACCCTTTCCGAGAACCCTATTTTATAAATGGTCAACTATATAAATTATTGCACATTAAATCATTCATCTCGCATGCATATTTGTGTGGTTTGGGGGCCTTATGCCGACTCACCTCTAATTAAATATGGGGCCCATATGCGGGCAAATCTAGTCTCATATTGGCCTCATTTAAATTTGTGTAGCGAACCGGTGCTATCTTTTGCCATGCTAAAAACCACATTTAAATTGCGGGGGTTCTAACAACTTGAACCACTTAAATATTGTCGGGACCCCGGTTCCGCTTAACATGACCTAATTGCATCGCACCTTTGCCATGTCATACATCATGCATGCATCATGCCGATCTTCTGCCGTTGTATTAAATAGTGCATCCGGTGTTTCTTCTAGTGTTTTGCTTCTTCGCGGATAAGGCCGTTGAGTTGATGTGAGCTTCGCCCGATCTTCGGTTGAACCTTCGACAATGTTTTCAGGCGAGCATCTCCCCCTTTCTGCCTATCTTACTTTTATAGTATTTATTCCCTCCTGTTGATCTATTGCTATCTGTGTTGCGTTGCTCTAGTTTCGTACCCGTGATATCCCTTGCAGCCCTATATTGCCATGGCCACCTCCTATTACCCGTTGTTTGGTAGATAGCTGGACTTGTGCGTCGTAGTCGCTTGTTCAAGTGCTGTTGCGTGTCGTCAAGTGCCACAGTTGTTGATGTATTGCCGCATGTTGATGTTGGAGATGATCATAGTTTTACTTATCGTTCATTTTAATTCCTGTTTAACAACAAAAATTGAAGTAAGCAGAGGCATCGGTGGGTGATAGATAATATTTGGTTTCCGAACGCCCACTTGTGTCCCGTAGGACCCCGAGTACTTGATACCTGTTCCTTGATTTATCGCGCTATCCACATCCGGGAGGTATATGGGACCCCCCTGAGCCAGAGCTTGATTCAGTCTTATTTCTTGGGGCCACAAACTAGTTTGAGGTTTTATTTACGATCCTGTACTTATGCCATGCTACTTATGTATTTACGATTGTGCGAGGAGCACACTGTACTGTTTAGGATCGGGACACGTTTACGCGGTGTCGACAAGCCCAGCCACACTTTCGGGTTCCCAGTCACTCATAGCCGTCCACCCAAACCTTGAGTCCGTCTCGGAGCTAGCTTACTTCGTTGCGGGTTCTACTTAAGGGGTGGCCCCCTGAAATATTTCTGAATCCTGTGATTGCTTTGTCGTGAAGGCCTCGTTGGGTTTTGTTTTGGTTTTTCCGAGGTTGATCGAGCGTGTGTTGCTATTGGTGCACCCCGGCCGGGTAAAACTTTCTGAAAGCCGTGTCCGCGGATATGGACGACTTGGAGCACAGTATCTCGACCATAGACAAGCATAACTAAAGTTTATTGCTATAAATTTGACTTTATAATGACTAGTAATCAGCTTCACTATAATGGAATGGCTAAATAATACTGCCCACAATTGCTTGTTTGGATTGTCGCTTGCGACCATTGTACCTGACTAGTAAGTATTGCAACTACAACGGAATGGCTGAATAAAAGTATCAACAACTGCTGGGTTTTTGGGTTATCTCATGCTAATTGCATCTGACTAGTAAGTGTTGCCACCATAACGGAATAATTAACTAAAAGTGCCCACTGCTTATTTTATCCGGATGATTATCTATAATTGACTAGTAATTGCTGCAACGATAACTGAATAAATAAAAAATGCCAACTGTGAGAGTTCCTCGGTTGACTTCCTCGTTTGGTCGCGAGGGGGAAACGCCAGGATGGGTTTGTTTGATGGTAGTATCAGGTTGGTTCCGAATAGGTCCTTCTTACCCCTCTCTGATTGCCGCCAGTTGTATCGAGTCTCTATAGGTTGTTTAGTGCATGTTGCCGCTGCCGCTTCAGTCCACCATACCTATGTAGGCGAGGACCGCCGAATTCTAGCCTCGCCGTGTACTGGCCTCAGTACTGACGCTCCTCTTTTTCCTTTGCCCTTTGTCGGCACCCCTTTTGTTTAAGCAGGTTTTGAGATCGACGTCGTTAGCAGGGTTACCCTTCCGGCTTGGCCTGGGCAGGGTTATGGACGCCATTGGTTATTCTTCAGGGCTCTTAGCCCCATTTGCATCTTGTCCGTAGCTGGACGCTCTATCGTTTTCAAGGTGATTTGGATCTTTGTATATTATATCTGTATTCTTGACTCTTTGAGTCGCTGTTGTATATATATCTGTTCTGTGGGTCCCATCGAGGAATGTTGTGTAATGTTATTACTTCGTTTTCCACCCGCACGAAAGTGCCTGGTGGGCACCTTTGAATCGTTTCTATGCGGGTTTGGCGAGTTTCGCTAAAACTTGCATAGGGTCGATTCTGAGGGTGTTACAATAGGCGCCACCTGGGATGACTTCGGTGATGACGTAGGGTCCTTCCCATGGTGACTCGAATTTCGTCGGTCGCTCTTGCTTGAGTCACAAGACGAGGTCTCCTTCAACGATGGACCTGGGGCGAAGCCGGTGGCTGTGGTAGTTGCAGAGACTCTGCTGGTACACCGCTGATCGAGCTTCTGCTATGTCTCTTGCTTCGTCAAGTGTGTCGACGACGTCTTCGAGTGCAGCCGTAGATTCGGCTTCGCTGTAAGCGACGACCCGGGGGGCCTGGTGGCGTACTTCGGCTGGTAGCACGGCCTCAGCTCTGTGCACCATGAAGAACGGTGTGTAGCCTGTGGAGCTGTTTGGCGTAGTTCGTAAGCTCCACAGGACGGATGGTAGCTCTTTCGTCCAGGCTCCTGCTTTCCGTTCGAGTGGACTCATGAGGCGCTTCTTGATACCCGCGCCGATTAGGCCGTTGGCCTTTTCCACTTGCCCGTTCGTTTGCGGGTGTGCCACTGAGGCGTACGTGATGTTGATCCCAAGGCCTTCACAGAAGTCCTGAAAATCCTTGGAGATAAAGTTCGATCCATTGTCGGTGATGATGCTGTGCGGTACGCCGAACCTGTAGACAATGGACTCGAAGAATTTGACGGCAGTTTTGCCTTTCTGGTTGGTAACCGGCATGGCCTCGATCCACTTGGTGAATTTGTCCACTGTGACCAGGAGGTAAACGTGTCCCCCTTTCGAGGACTTTGGCAGTTTGCCAATCATGTCGAGGCCCCATTGAGCAAAGGGCCAGGCTATAGGTATGGGTCTGAGCTCCGACCCGGGTGCGTGCGGTTTGTCGGCGAACCGTTGGCACCCATTGCATCTTCGGACGATGTCCTTCGCGTCGCTCACGGCCGTTGGCCAGTAGAATCCGGCTCGTAGAGCTTTGGCGACTAGGGAGTGGCTGCCTGCGTGATGGCCGCATATGCCCTCGTGGATGTCTTGGAGGATGGCTTTCCCGTCACCGATGGTGACGCACCTTTGTAGTACACCCGTAATACTGCGCTTGTACAGCTCGCCATTGATGGTGGTGAAGGCTTTTGACCGACTAGATATGCGCCGGGCATCTGTGGGGCTGTCAGGCAGTTCTCCGTTTAACAAGAACTGGAGGTATGGTTGCGTCCAAGTTTCTTCGACTGCCATGACCTGCATTAGGTTTACCATGGAGACCTCTGTGTCCAGTTTCTCGGGTCCTTCATGTCCTTCGGGCAGCGTAGCCCCCGAGTGTTCTGCTTCTTCGGGTGATCCCTTGGGGAATTTCCGCTTGATGGATGGCACGCAGATCTGTTCGAGGAACACACCTGGTGGCACCTTTGCGCAGGTGGAGCCGATGTTGGCTAGTCTATCGGCCTCCTCGTTGCTTTCTCTTCCGACGTGTCGAAGCTCGCAGCCGTCGAATTCTCCTTCGAGTGCGTTGTAGAGAGCGCGGTACGCAATCATGTTTTCAGCGTGTGCGTCGCACTCGTTCATCGTCTGCTGGACGACGAGGTTGGAGTCACCGTAGATGACCAGGCGCGTTGCGCCGCAGATTTTTGCCATCCTCATGCCGTGTATGAGGGCTTCGTATTCGGCCTCATTATTAGAAGCTCGGAATTTCATCCGAAGAATGTACTTCATCTTGTCGCCTTGCGGAGAGGTCAGTATGACCCCTGCTCCTGCTCCATCTTCATGCTTGGAGCCGTCGAAGTGCATCGTCCATGACTGCGACATGTCTGGGATGTCTGGCAGCTGCAGCTCCATCCAATGTACCGGGAAGTCCGGAAGGACTTGATATTTTATTGCGAGTCGCTTCTCGTAGACGATGTCCAAGGGTGACAGTTCGATGCCCCACGGGACTACGCGTCCTGTGGCCTCTGGATTATTCAGGATGCTGTTCAGGGGTGCCTCATTGACGACCATTACCTGATTCTCCTGGAAGTAATGGCTCAGCCGTCGAGCTGTCATGAACACGCCGTAGGCGAGCTTCTGGTAGTGAGGGTACCTCTGCTTTGTTGGTGTCAGTACCTCGCTGAGGTAGTAGATTGGGCGCTGGACCCCGTGGGTCTTGCCTTCTTCGGGTCGTTCGACCACTAGTACGGTGCTGACCACCTGGTGTGTGGCTGCTATGTACAGCAGCAGAGGCTCGTGCTCCTTTGGCGTGACCAAGACGGGCGAGGTGGAGAGAAGCCGCTTGAGGCTTTCGAATGCGTCGTTGGCTTCCGGCGTCCACTCGAATTTATCTGCTTTGCGTAGCAGTTGGTAGAATGGTAAGGCCTTCTCGCCCATGCGGCTGATGAATCTGCTTAGCGCCGCTATTCGTCCTGTGAGCTGCTGGACGCCTTTAAGGTTTTTTGGCTTCTCCATCGCCATGATGGCTCTGATTTTCTTCGGGTTCGCCTTGATTCCTCGTTGAGAGATGAAGTACCCAAGCAGCTGACCCGATGGGACGCCGAAGGCGCATTTTTCGGGGTTGAGCTTGATCCTGTAGCGATCGAGGTTGTCGAATGTCTCACGGAGATCGTCGATAAGTGTTTTTGCCTCCTTGGTTTTTATCACTATGTCGTCAACATAGACTTGGACGTTGCGACCGATCTGGTCCTTGAGGCAGGCCTGCATGCATCGCTGGTACGTAGCACCTGCGTTCTTTAGCCCGAAAGGCATTGTGTTGTAGCAGAATACTCCAAACGGTGTGATAAACGCCGTTTTCTCCTGATCTTCAAACTTGAGTCGAATCTGGTTATAGCCCGAGTAGGCGTCGAGGAAGGAGAGTTTCTCACAACCTGCAATCGAATCGATGATCCGATCGATCCGAGGAAGAGGGAAGTGGTCCTTTGGGCAATGCTTGTTTAGTGACGTGAAATCTACGCACATCTGCAGGATGTCCATGTCCTTCTTTGGGACCATGACTGTGTTTGCAAGCCACTCACTTTCTTTGATTTCCCTGATGAAGTCTGCAGCGAGTAGTCTGTTGATTTCCTTGCCGATAGCTTCGGCCCGTGGCTCGGATAGTCTCTGGATGGACTGCTTGACTGGCTTGGTGTCTGGAAAGACGTTGAGTGCGTGCTCGGCAAATTCCCTGGGAACTCCTGGCATGTCCGCAGGACACCAGGCGAAGATTTCCCAGTGCTCACGGAGGAATTCGACGAGCGCGCCTTCCTATGCGGGGCTAAGGTCGTTGGCGATAAACGCCGTCTTGGAGGCATCCGTCGGATGGACCTGCACTTTTTTGGTGTTGACGGTGGAGTCGAAGGACATGTCAGGTGCGTTTTGCCTTGTGATTGGGGGTGCCCCGTTGTTCGTCACCTCACGGAGCCTCACGAGATCGTCTTGCATGCCGAAAGACTGGGAGATTTTGTTGAAATCCCTGTCGCATTGGTCCGATCGGGTGAAGCTCCCGTGGATTGTGATGACGCCCCTTGGCCCTGGAATCTTGAGTAGTAGGTATGCGTAGTGTGGGACAGCCAGGAACCTTGCGAATGCTACATGCCCAAGGATGGCGTGGTATTGTGACGGCCAGTCCACTACTTCAAATTCGAGTCGCTCTTGCCGGAAATTGTTCGGCTTCCCGAAGATGACGTCGAGCCCTATTTTGCCCAGGGGGAATATGCCCTTCCCTAGAACGATGCCGTGGAACGTTGTGTCTGACTGTTCCAGGCTACATTGCGGGATCCGCATTGCTGCTAGAGTGCTTGCGAACATTAGGTTGATTCCGCTACCGCCGTCCATGAAGACACGACTTATCTCGAAACCTCCGATCTGCGCCTCCAGCACCAGGGCAGCATGACCTGGGCGGGGGATTTGGCAAGGGCGATCCGCACGAGTGAATGTGATGCAGGACTCCGATCCGCTGAGGTACTCAGGGATGGCAGGTGGGGTTGCCACAGCCAGGTTGATTTGTCAGGTGATTTTCTTCTACACCCTATTCGTGGGGCGTCCCTTCTGGATCATCATTAGTGCTCCTTTTGGTGGGGGTACCCGTTCCCAGCGTTGTTCTGTGCGGGTGCGACTGGTTGGTTTGGGCCTCCGATAGGCGGCGGTGGAGGAGCTCCATGTGCTATTTCACCTTGCGCAGGTGCGTTTCCGAACGCAGGGATTGGGGCTTGTTGCCTCATCTGCACCATGCTTTCGCTGAGTTTCTGGAACTCGCGGCAGTCCTTGAGCATGTGGCTAGCTTTCTTTTTGCCATCCTGCTTGTCGATGTAGAAGTGGATGGTGCATGGACCCGAAAGTTTATCGTATGCTGAGGGTCCATTGTCACGGTCGCGGCGTTGCCACGATTGTGCCGGGCGTCCGCCGTCGCGGAAGTTTCCTCCGCGATATCCTCCGCTGTTGCGGCTGTTGTCGTTGCGACGGTCGGCGTAGCCGGCCGCGATCATGTCGGGTCCGTCACAATCGTCGTAGACGCGTGATCTCCTCTTGCTACGGCGTTCCCGTCTTCGGCCGTAGTCGTCCTCTTCATCCGATTGTGCTCGGTGAATGCAATCTTCGCCGTCGGCCCACCTGTTGGCGATGTCCATAAGGTGGTCGAGTGTTTTGGGCTTGATGCGCCCAAGTTCCTCCTTGAAATATTGGCGTTTAACGCCGTCCCTGAAGGCGTCGATGGCCCTTTCTTCGGAGATGTGTGCTGCGGAGTTCTTGGTGGTAGACCAGCGTAGTATGTACGAGCGAATATATTCGCCCGTTCTCTGAGTGCTGGATCGCAACTCTTCGATTGAGGCGGGCCTCTTGCTGGTGCCTTTGAAGTTTCGGATGAAGCTGTAAGCTAGCTCCTCCCAACTTCGGATGGACCTGATGATAGGCTGCTGAGCCAGACCCGCGCCGCACCTATCAGCTGCAGCTGAAGGCATTGCATGGCGGTTTCTTTGTTACCACCGTGCAGCTTGACAGATGACAGATGGTCACTGAGCCAGGCTTTTGGATCTTGAGTGCTCTTGAACTTCGGAGTATCCGAAGGAAGCTTGAAATTGCATGGCATCTGTGTTCGCCGAATGGATCTGCTGAAGCATCGGGCTCCACAGAGTTCTCCTTCGTCTTCGTCCATCTCGGATTCAGACGAACATGCACGTTTGGCTCGCGTTTTGTCGATTTTGCGCTGTGTAAGCGCGTCTCTGGCGTCGTAGTCGCGTTTATGGCGACGCGAGCTCTTCTTCCTTCGAGGAATGTCGTGTTCTTCTTCCTCTTCGGATGAAGGGGTGGGGCTCCGGTCGCGCCTGGCCGGAGCTTTCTTCTTCGGCTCCGCAGGAGCGTCTTGGTGGAGAGCAGCTCCGACAAGTCCGAGTCCGGTGAGTGCGGACTTATGCATGGCTCTTTTCGGGTCCCCCTCCGGAGGTGGGTGGGATGCGAGATACGCAGTGGCTGCCATGATCGCAGCTTGCGGTGTCTTCGGGATGACGTTGCCGTCGGCATCCATCTGCATGAACGATGTGTCGAGAGTTCGGGTCACATCACGGCGCTCCTAAGGATCCATGTTCTCCACCCGAGAGCGGTGCTTGTTTCCTTGGTTTCCGTTTGTGCTAGAGCCGGGGGCCATGGTGGAGAGCGCAGCTCATCGCGCGCTGGACTCAGAGGCTGCTTGCTTGCGTTTGTCAAGTGTTTCCTGCATCTTGACTTGCTTCTTGTGCTCCTCGATGAGGAGGAAGTGGTATGCCATCAGTAGTTCATGTGAGGCGTCTGCAGGTAGGACTATGTCACCTGCTACGGCGCGGCGTGCCTGGACCCATCCTTCTTTGCTAAGTCAGATGACGTGGCCGTTGTTTTCCTCGTCGGGTGGGGGGGGGATTGGCTTCTTCTGTTCCCACCGTTTCTGCCGTTTCTGTCCTGCGGGTTGGGGTTTGTGTTGGGCGGCGGGTTCGGCGTTTGCTGTTCCTGGATGACTGCGGCGCATTGGTAGTGCTTGTAGATCGGTCTACTGCTGCCGCAGCTTTCGGATCCGGAACCGTAGGTCCCTGCGTCCGATGGCGGATCGCACAGATTGGAGTTGCAGCTGCTGCTGTCATAGGAATCATCTGGTGATGATGTTGTGCATAGCATGGGGTGTGGGGCCCATGAAGCGGGCCTGATTGATGGTAGGGGCACCTGCTCAGGGAGGCGGAGGGTGCCAGTTTGCCCCACTTGGAAGCAGAAACTCCCGAACAAGATTTCGAGTCCGTCGCCTACAGGCTCGAAGTCCTTCATGGTGGCCGGCGAGTGGGCGATGAAGTCGAAAGCGCCGAAGAGGAGGTGACTCTCCGTCGCCGCAGAGTTGTAGATCGATCGGGTCGGGACCGTCACGACCGCACAATCAGCAGCCCCGATTCCCACAGACGGCGCCAATTGACGAGGTTTCGAATCGTCAATGCCCATTGTTATGGATTTGGGTTTTGGAGAAGATGGGGATGCTGGAGATCGTGGGACGGTTAACAGACAAGCAACCAGGGGACACGAGATTTACCCAGGTTCAGGCCCCCGGAGGGAAAACCCTACTCCTGCTTGTCTGCTCTTGATTACGGCGGAACCGAAGGTTACAGGGGTGCGCAGATTCGATCTGGCGTGAAGGTGCGTATGCGAAAGTATGAGTCGAGAGATCTAGGTTGTGCCCTCCTGGCCTTTATATAGACTTAGGCAGGTCCCGGGCATAGTCCTAGTCGGTTACAAGTTTTAGGGTTTTACCCCTTTGAATTTCCTATCTACTCTAGTCTTGCTCTCCAAGGATCCGAAGGCGTCATGGGCCTGGGCACCCGAAAGCATGGGCCAACGCACTTTTGCCGTGGGCCTTCCTTGGGCTGGACTAGGTATGCTGTGATCACGTACCCGTAGGGTATAACCATGTCACCCGTGATATGTGATCCCTTGTGAGCCAGTCACATGCTTACAAGCTAATTGGATGACATTCCACCGAGAGGTCCTAGAGTATATCTATCAGTCATATGGATGGACAAATCCCACTCTTGATCCATGTGTCTCAACCAATACTTTCCGAACACTCAATGCCACCTTTATAGCCACCCAGTTACGGTGTGGTGTTTGATGTCATCAAAGCATCCTTCCGGTGATGGTGATAATCATGATCTCATGGTCGAAGGAATTAGGTTACTATGTATCAAAAAGCATATAGCAATTGAACTATTAAAATGACTTGATCTTTATGCTATGCTTATCTATAGGAGTATGTCCATCATACCATTCTCCTAACGATATGATCTTGTTGTTAATAACATCTCAATGTTCATGATAGGGAAACCACAATCATTTATTAACCAACAAGCTAGTATTATGAAGAGGCTTTACTAGGGACTTCAATTTAAGTTTACAAATCACACAAGTACTAATGTTTCCTTGTTAATACTATTATAGCATGAATGTAAACATTTATCATAAACACAAAGATATAATAATAACTACATTTATTATTGCCTCTAGGGCATATCTCCAACAGTCTCCCACTTGCACTAGAGTCAACTAATCTAGATTACATGGTAATATACCGAACACCCATGGCAGTTTGGTGTTGGTCATGTTTTGCCCTCGGGAGAGGTTTAGTCAACGGATCCGCCACATTCAGATCCATGTGTACTTTGCAAATCTTTATGTCACCATCTTGGACATGTTCTCGAATAGCGTGGAAACGTAGCTTGATGTGCTTCAGCTTCTTGTGTGACCTTGGTTCTTGCGCATTGGCTATGGTGCCCATGTTATCACAGTAGATAGACATTGGGTCCAACGCACTTGGAACCACACCGAGCTCTGTAATGAACTCTTTCATCCATATCGCTTCTTGTGAAGCCTCCGAAGCAGCCATGTATTCCGATTCAGTTGAAGATCTCGCCACAACGCTTTGCTTTGCACTCCTCCAGCTAACTGCTACACCATTCAAAGTAAATACGTATCCAGATTGTGATTTAGAATCATCCGGATCGGTGTTCCAACTAGCATCGGTGTAACCATTAACAACGAGCTGTTCATCACCTCCATAAGAAAGAACCATATCCTTAGTTCTTCTCAAGTACTTAAGGATGTTTTTGACCGCTGTCCAATGATCCACTCCTGGATCACTTTGATATCTGCTAGTCAAACTAACAACATATGCAATGTCGGGTCTAGTACATAGCATGGCATACATTAGAGATCCTATGGTTGAGGCATAGGGAGTCTTACTCATCCTCTCTCTATCTTCTGCCGTTGTCGGACTTTGAGTTTTACTCAAGGTCGTATTGGGCAACATGGGCAAGAACCCTTTCTTGCTATCTTCCATTCCAAACCTCTTTAGAACTTTGTTCAAATATGTATTTTGTGACAATGAAATTAGGCGTCTCGATCTATCTCTATAAATCTTTATGCCTAATATGTAAACTGCTTTGCCAAGATCTTTCATTGAAAAAGTATTATTCAAATATTCCTTGACACTATTAAGAAGGTCTACATCATTCCCAATCAACAATATGTCATCTACATATAGTATTAAGAATGCTACAGAGCTCCCACCCACTTTCTTGTAAATACAAGCTTCTCCATAAGTTTGTATAAAACCAAAACTTTTGATCACCTTATCAAAACGTTGATTCCAACTTCGGGATGCTTGCTTCAATCCATATATGGACCGTTGAAGTTTGCATACCTTGTTAGCATCTTTAGGATCGACAAAACCTTTGGGTTGCATCATATACAACTCTTCATCAATGTCTCCATTGAGGAACGCTGTTTTGACATCCATCTGCCATATCTCATAATCGTAATATGCAGCGATTGCTAACATAATCCTCACAGACTTTAGCTTCGCTACTGGTGAGAAAGTCTCATCGTAGTCAACTCCTTGAATTTGTCGAAACCCTTTTGCGACAAGTCGAGCTTTATAGACAGTAACATTACCATCAGCATCTGTTTTCTTCTTGAAATTCCATTTGTTCTCGACAGCCTTCCGGCCATCCGGTAAGTCCACCAAAGTCCATACTTGGTTTTCGTACATGGATACAATCTCAGATTTCATGGCTTCTTGCCATTTATTGAAATCTGGGCTCATCATCGCTTCCTCATATGTCGCAGGGTCATCGGTGTTATCCACCAACATGACACTCATAACGGGATCATACCAATCAGGAGTGGTACGAGTTCTCGTTGACCTGCGAGGCTCTATAGCAACTACAACCGAAGTTTCATGATCATCATCATTAACTTCCTCTCTTATTGGTGCAGGCACCATAGGAACTTCTTCCGGTGCTACGCTACTCGCAAGTTTGAGAGAAGGTTCGACAACCTCGTCGAGTTCTACTTTCCTTCCAGTCACTTCTTTCGAGAGAAATTCCTTCTCTAGAAAGGATCCATTCTTGGCAACGAAGATTTTGCCTTCGGATCTATGATAGAAGGTATATCCAATAGTTTCCTTTGGATATCCTATGAAGACGCATTTTTCTGCTTTGGGTTCAAGCTTGTCCGACTGTAACTTCTTTACATAGGCTTCGCAACCCCAAACTTTAAGGAACGACAATTTAGGTTTCTTCCCAAACCATAATTCATACGGTGTCGTTTCAACGGATTTAGATGGTGCCCTATTTAAAGTGAATGCGGCTGTTTATAATGCATAACCCCAAAATGATAGCGGTAAATCTGTAAGTGACATCATAGAATGAACCATATCTAAGAGAGTTCGATTACGACGTTCGGACACACCATTACGCTGTGGTGTTCCCGACGGTGTCAATTGTGAAAGTATTCCGCATTTCTTCAAATGCTCGCCAAACTCGTAACTTAGATATTCACCTCCACGATCAGAACACAGAAATTTAATCTTCTTGTTACGTTGATTCTCAACCTCACTTTGAAATTCCATAAACTTCTCAAAAGTTTTGGACTTATGTTTCATGAAATAGATATACCCATATCTACTCAAGTCATCCGTGAAGGTAAGAACATAACGATAACCACCCCACGATGCTACACTCATTGGACCACACACATCGGTATGTATGATTTCCAATAAGTCCGTAGCTCGCTCCATCATACCAGAAAATGGAGTCTTAGTCATTTTACCCATCAGACATGCTTCGCATCTTTCAAGTGATTCGAAATCAAGTGATTCAAGAAGTCCATCGGAATGGAGTTTCTTCATACGCTTCACTCCAATGTGACCAAGACGACAGTGCCACATATAGGTCGAGTTATCGCTCGATTTCAAACGTTTAGCTTCAATGTTATTAATATGTGTATTTCCACTATCGAGATTCAATAAGAATAGACCATCTATCAAAGGTGCATGTGCATAAAACATATTACTCATATAAATCGAACAACCATTATTCTCGGACTTAAACAAGTAACCGTCTCGCAATAAACAAGATCCCGATATAATGTTCATGCTTAACGCAGGCACCAAATAACAATTATTTAAGTATAAAACTAATCCCGATGGTAGATGAAGAGGTAGCGTGCCGACCGCGATCACATCAACCTTTGATCCGTTTCCCACGCGCATCGTCACCTCGTTCTTTGCCAGGTTCCGTTTATTCTGCAGCACCTGTTTCGAGTTACAAATATGAGCAACCGAACCAGTATCAAATACCCAGGCACTACTACGAGTACTAGTGAGATACACATCAATAACATGTATATCGGATATACCTTTCTTCTTGATGTTGCCGTTCTTCAAATCCGCCAAGTACTTTGGGCAATTCCACTTCCAGTGACCTTCTCCCTTGTAGTAAAAGCACTCAGTATCAGGCTTAGGTCCAGCCTTGGTCTTCTTCGTCGGTGCAGTAACTTTCTTACCACCCTTCTTGAAGTGTCCCTTTTGCTTAGACTTGCCTTTCTTTAATTTGGTGGTCTTATTGACCATCAACACTTGGTGCTCTTTCTTGATCTCCACTTCTGCAGATTTTAACATGGAGAAGAGTTCTGGCAACCGCTTGTTCATGCTTTGCATATTGTAGTTCATCACAAAGTTCTTGTAACTTGGTGGTAGTGATTGGAGGACACGGTAAATACCCAAAGCATTAGGAATCACTATACCCAAGCTTTGAAGTTTGTTTGCGTGCCCAGACATCTTAAGCACATGCTCACTGACGGAGCTGCCCTCTTCCATCTTGTAGTTAAAGAACTTTTCAGAAGCCTCATAGCTCTCAACTGCCGCGTGAGTCTCAAAGATCAATTTGAGTTCACGGACAATATCATGTGGGTCTGAATTCTCAAACCTTTTCTGAAGCTCCGATTCTAAACCATACAAGATAGCACACTGAACTATGGAGTACTGATTCTTCCGAGCGAGGTAAACGTTCTTTACTTCATCGGTAGCATCAGCTGCAGGCGGGTCACCCAGTGGTGCATCCAGCACATAGGTCAAATTACCAGCATTGAGGACAATCCTCAAATTGCGGAACCAATCCGCGAAGTTGCTTCCATTGTTTTTCAACTTTTCTTTCTCTAGGAATGCATTAAAATTGATGGTAGGGGCCGCCATTGATCTACAACATATTTGCAATAGTTTAGACTAAGTTTATGACAAATTGAGTTCTTATTAATAGTTAAATTAATCTAGGTGAACTCCCACTCAAAACAATATCCCTCACATTGTTTTAGTGATCACACGAACCAAATCCACCACATAAAAACCGATCATCACGAGAGTTGATGTAGCTTCAATGGCGAACAATCGACATGTTCATCATATCTATTATATGATTCATGCTTTACCTTTCGGTGATCCGTGTTCTGAGACCATGTCTGTACATGCTAGACTCGTCAAGATCAAACCTTAGCTTCCGCATGAGCAAATCTGGCTTGCCCACGTTGTATACACTTGCGGAATCTAACACACCCGATTATCACGTGGTGCTTCGAAACAACAAGCTTTAGCAACGGTGCTTACTAAGGATGAACACTTTAGAACTTGAAATTTATGTGCATGAGGGATCATCTTATAATTCTACCGTCGTTAACTAAGCAATACAAGATGCATAAAGGATTAACATCACATGCAATTCATAATATGTGATATGATATGGCCTTTCTTCTTTGTGCTTCCGATCTCCATCTTCAAGCACGAACATGATCTCCATCATCACCGGCATTGCATCAAGGTCAATGACGCTGCTCCATGGTTGTCGTTCACCGGCTTCAACTATTACAACTACTTTGAATAGACACGTGGGTCTTAATATAAATTAAAGACAACCATATGGCTCCTGCCGGTTGCCAACTTACAATAAGGAACATTGCATACATCAAATATAATCACAATCATGGACATATCACATCACAGCACACCCCTGCAAAACAAACTTAGACGCCTCTAATTTCTTTGCATATTTTACGTGGTTTGGGGCTTTCAATAAGTGTCGATCTAACTTACGAACAAGAACCACAACGTTGATGTTTGAACTATCAAATGCCCGTTGTAAATTGGATCTATACTATAATGGGAGAGACAGACACCCGCAAAGCCACTTATGCAATACAAGTTGCATGTTGAGCGTGGAGCAAGTCTCATGAACGATGTCATGTAAGGTTAGCTCGGGCCGCTTCATCCCATCATACCGCAAGATGCAAAGTACACAAGAAGCAATTGATAATAAAAGCACCACCGCCCACAATGACCATTGTGTTCTACTCGTGCAACAGATCTACATATAGACATGGCTCTGATACCACTGTAGGGGTTCGTAGCATGGAAAACAAAAAATTTCTACCGCATACAAACAAACAAGCCAAGATCTATCTACTAGATTGTAGCAACGAGTCAATAGAATAACTCACCCTCGAATATTCCAAAGTGTTTAACGAGAGCGGATTCTCGTGGGTGATGTAGTCGTACTCTTCCCGATCTCATGATCGTGTAGACGATCCTTCCGGCGCTACGTTCCGGCAGCGCTTCCGCAGTCGGTCACACGTTCGGTACTCGACGAAGACCTTCCTCTCCCTTGTTCCAGCAGGCAGCGAAGGTTGTAGCACTCTCCTCGCGATTCTGGCAGCACAACGGCGTGGTACCGGAAGTAGAGGGGAGATCTAGAAGGGCTTCGCCTTAAGCCGGAGCGAGTATGGTGGACTATGAGAGAGCCTCGATGATCTAGGGTTTAGACGCACCAAGGAGGAGAGGCTAGGCCGACGGCTAGGGCAAGGGGATGCCCTAACTCGGCGGCTAGGGTTTAGCCCTAGGCGGCGGCAGCAGGAGGTGGCGGCGCCGGCGGCTTGGAGCTAGGGTTTGCGGGGTGCAAGTTGTGTGCTTGGAGGGGCAGCCCTGCCCCTCCTTATATAGGTGGAGGGGGCGCGCCAAGGGCAGGGGTGTCCCTCCCCAACTCGGCTTCCAAGGCCGGCGGTGGAGGGAGAGGGACTTCCTCCCCAAGTAGGTTTCCTACTCTCCCTCCACCAAACAAAATAGCCGTTTGACTTTTCAAATTGGCGTTTGACTTTTCAAACTAGGATTTGATTTAACCCTTTATTTTGTTCAGAGATGACACCTAGTACATGATGCAACCATTCCAACTTGTTATGGCACATTCATGTACCCTTCCCCTCCGGAGTGCCGGACATTCCAGAACCTTCTAGAACATTCCCGATGAAAACACCGGAACCATTCTCCAACCCCAAAACAGGACTTTCCTTATATGAATCTTATTCTCCGGACCATTCTGGATCTCCTCGTGATATCCCGGATCTCATCCGAGACTCCGAACAACATTCGGTCTCTTACTCATCATTCCATAACTACTCAACAACGTCGAATCCTTAAGTGTGTCTCCCTATGGTTCTTGAATTATGCGGACATGATCGAGACACTTCTCCGAACAATAGCTAATAGAGGAATCTGGAAATTCATATGGCCCACATATTTCTACGATTACTTTGCGATCGAATGAACCACTTACATACGATGCCAATTTCCCTTTGTCTCACGATAGTTTACTTATCCGAGGTTTTGATCGTCGGTATCTCTGCATACCTAGTTCAACCTCGTTACTGATAAGGACTCTTTTCTCGTTCCCGTGATATGATCCCTTGTGAGCCAGTCACATGCTTGCAAGCTAATTGGATGACATTCCACCGAGAGGGACCAGAGTATATCTATCCGTCATATGGATGGACAAATCCCACTCTTGATCCATGTGTCTCAACCAATACTTTCCGAACACTCAATGCCACCTTTATAGCCACCCAGTTACGGTGTGGTCTTTGATGTCATCAAAGCATCCTTCCGGTGATGGTGATAATCATGATCTCATGGTCGAAGGAATTAGGTTACTATGTATCAAAAAGCATATAGCAATTGAACTCTTAAAATGACTTGATCTTTATGCTACGCTTATCTATAGGAGTATGTCCATCATACCATTCTCCTAACGATATGATCTTGTTGTTAATAACATCTCAATGTTCATGATAGGGAAACCACAATCATTTATTAACCAACAAGCTAGTATTATGAAGAGGCTTTACTAGGGACTTCAATTTAAGTTTACAAATCACACAAGTACTAATGTTTCCTTGTTAATACTATTATAGCATGAATGTAAACATTTATCATAAACACAAAGATATAATAATAACTACATTTACTATTGCCTCTAGGGCATATCTCCAACACCATCCCCATAGCCTACAACGGGGGATTACTCACTCATGGATGGGGGAAACATGGATGGTTGATGGAGAGGCGTTGGTGATGATGATGGCGATGATCTCCTCCAATACCCCGTCCCGGCAGGGTGCTAGAATGGAGTTTCTGATTCCGAATCGCGGCTTTTGGTGGTGGCGGCGCAGAGGGTCTCGCCTCTGGAAACTATCAACCCCCCGGAGTTTTTAGGTCAGGAGGCTTTAAGTAGGCGAAGAGGGAGGCCGAGGGGGTGCCCAAGGTGGCCACACCCCTCCGAGGCGTGGCCTGGGCTGGCCCGCGTTGCCAGGGGGTGTGGGCCCCTCGTGGCCCATCTCCGTCTCGTCTTCTGGCTCCGTGAGTCTTCTGGTGAAAAAAGATTTTTGGCATATTTTCCTGGATTTTTCCTAATAGTTGAGTTTCTGCACAAAAACTAGACATCAAATAATTCTGCTGAAAACAACGATCAGTCCATGTTAGTTGTATCCAAATCACACAAGTTTAGAGGAGAAACAATAGAAAAGTGTTTGGAAAAATAGATACGTTTTGCACGTATCAATGATGACGTGCTTCCGACGAAGGGCAAGAAGAAGCCGGGCACGTCGGCGGCCGAAGCGAGGATCAAGTGGACAGTGCCCGAGGACCTCTGTCTCGTCGAAGCCTAGAAAATGGTGAGTATGGATCCCATCACAGGTGCAAACCAAAACTCTGACAACTATTCTATGCGAGTGAAGCTAGCGTTCGACGAGCGTAGCCTTTGCGACCCAAAGTATAGCAAAATTCACATGGAGCGAGGGGAGAAGGTCATGACCAACCATTGGGGGCTCATTCAGCATGCGTGTAGAAAGTGGCACAGCTGCGTGGAAGAGGTGGAACACACAAAAGCCAACGAGGAAAACATGGACAACAAGGTATTCGTGAACACTAGTCAAAGTTATGACAAGCTCAAGCATATCTTAACACACTTTGTCTTCCATTTTGCATCTCCTTCGTGCACTCGCTTTGTATCGGGAGGACATGAAGGCGGATTTCAAGTTCCACCATGTGTTCCACGAGATCGAGCACTGCGAAAAATGGCGGGACACTCGCCTGAGCCTCGCCAAGACCAAGGACGACGTGTACAACCCGAAGGCCCCTCTCACTGCTGTCGGCGAAGGAAGGCAGGAGATCGGCCAGAAGAAGGCGAAGATTCTCAAAGCCGCCGGACCTCCCGCCGAGCGTCTCCAGGCTTCAATCGAGAATTGCATCGCCGACACGAGGGAGCACACCGAGAAGAGAGCCAAGAAGAGCGACGAGAGATGGGCGCAACTGATCGAGACCCAAAGGCAAAAGGTGGCCCTCCTCAAGGCCAACTACGCCACCAAGAAGAGGAATACGGATCTCAAGTTCCTGATGGTAGGCGAGGACACGTCAACGATGAGTTCGCCTGTCAAGGCCTAGTACCTGGAGCGCCGCAATGCCATTCTCCAGGAGGACATCGCCGAGATCACGTATGGCACTGCGTCGAACCCTCCTGCGTCGAACGTCACTGCTACGTGTAACATCCCAAAAATACTAAACTTGGATCATCAAACTCTAATCATCAAATTTAGGGTTAACAAAAACTTTTCTAAATAAAATTATGGAAGCATGCATGTGAGTATGCATTTCATTTTGAATTCTTTTTAACCACCTTGTTTATGTGTTCCATTGCATGTAAATGGATGCTTGGGTGAAATAAACATCATCTAAACATTTCCCAAACTTTTCCTAAAGACAAATAAACCAAAACAAATAAAATAAAGGAATGGTCACTTTGACCAATTTAACTCCCATGCCTACTTTGGCTGTCTCAAACTTTCAGAACCTAACAGAAACTTTTCTGGATCTTTGCACCCCTTGAATGTACTCATAACAAAGTATCAAGGCCCACTTTGTGATCACCCAGAAACTTTCAAATGCATAGTTTAAATGACAATTCAAAATTGAATCTTTATCATATGGGAAGATCCCACTTTTTCAAAAACCACTCAAACAAGCTCAACTTTCAAAACCCAAGCATCTGCAGACTCACCAACACCAATCTAGCACACCTACCAAAAATCTTTTCAAAATTCAAAACTTGATTTCATGCGGCCATTTCATCAAACAGGTTGCAGACACAAATCATACAAAATCTAAACACTATAGTGAGCAGTGATTGAAGCCTAACTTGTTCCCTCTCTGGGCACCACTAGCCTTAGTAGATCATCTATCAACCTTAACTAATCACTAGCACCACTGTAAGCTTGGCAATGACATCAATGGTGAGCAGGCCGAATGCACCATTGTCACCCCCATGTTGACAGCAAGCTAGGAGGAGAAATAAGCCTAGCCAGCATGTCTAGGAGGCAGCCCACTGTCCACCGCCACTCCCTGTCCACCGCTCGAACCTTGCCAAACCCTGGACCACACGCACGGACCGCGCCCAGACCGCCAGCGACCGTGCCGAGCGTGCGCCAGAGCGCCACCCTCGACCAAAGCCCACAGACCGCGCGCCGCCCTCGCCGCGTGCATACACGATCACCACCGACCCAGGAGACCGCCAGACATCCCCGTTCGCCGCCCGTGACACACATCCACCGCTCGCCGTCAAAGACGCCGCCTCTGCCGCGCAGAGCGTCGCATGTTCCAGACCAAGCCGCACCGCCCCATGCCTCGAAACCATGTTGTTGAGCATCGCTAGGGAACACCGCACCGTCCCCTACCTTCGCCCATGCCAATAGCCGCATGTACCATCGCCCCCGACGAGCTCACCATGCACCCCGTCGGTCCCCTCGCTCGACTATAAATAGAGGCCACCCCCGCTCGAATTCTTCACACCATTCTACTCCCCTCCCATCACTGATCGTGCCACACCATTCCCGGAGCAAGGCGAGCACCACCTCGTCGAAATTTCACCGGAGCCCGCCGCCTCTGGAGAAGAAGGGATCCAGCGATTGGAGCAGCCCCAGGAGGAGCCACCGGTACCAGGAGATTCGCCGTCATCAACTTCGTCGTTCGCCCGCCTCGCCGACCCTCGCCTGCACCCCGGTGAGCCCCCAGCAACCCCCACTGGCCGCGCTAGGTTTCTTTCTCGCCGGCGTTACTCAACGTCGACGATGACTCTCAGCCGTTGGATTAGAATCAGATCGAACGTCCCACATTGCCCCGTACCGCTTCGCACCCCCTGTCTCACTAACAAGTGGGGACACCCACTTAAACAGCCCGCGGAAGCGCTACGCTTAGCAGGCCGGCCCGTTAACTTTTCCCGCGCAGCCCAGTTATTTAAATTAAACCTTTTCTATTTTTATTTCAAACTCACTTCTGTACCCAACTTCAAAAATCAACGCAGATCGATTAAGTGCACCAAATTGAATGAAACCAATTTTGTTAGAAAGGTCTGGCAATGCTGAATCTAAGCCCGTTGGATTCAAGTCATTTGGATCTATAGATCACCCATGGTAAAAATAACAAGGCAGAAGCTTTTCTGCATTCAAACATTTTTCAAATTTAAATTATAACAGATTTTGAGTTAATTCCAACTCTCAAAAATCACATTTAACCATAACTTTCAGAATATATAAAAATATATAGGTTTACTTGCAGAAATAATGTTCAAGTAATAAAAGAATGCCACATAGGCATTTCTAGCCACTTTAATTAATTCAAATAAAAGGGTAAAACCTTATTAAATTGTGAAACCACTTTAAATCATATTCCCATGGACTAAAACATGTGGTGATGACATGTGTCAACATGATCCCATGTTTGGTTTGGAGAATATTAAATCATAATTAGTTTTTCAATGAGTAGAAATTACTTTTCTAAAAATAAAAGGAATTAAACCAAGCCTTAATATTGTAATATTAGTGATGATGTTAGATCATCTATAGGACCCTTGTGTGTGATGATTGCAAGTAGTTAAGTATTGCTTGGTGATTGTGTACCTCGTATTTATTCATAGACGCTAGTACCGACCAAGGATAGGAGGAGGAAGGAGGATACTACGAAGAAGAAGCCGAGGAGAACTTCAACCACTGCTCTGCACAAGGCAAGCTTATATTGACACTAATGCAAGCCTAATACTATCAGTTGAATGTGCAAGATAACACTTGCAAGATACCCTACTGATGCCACAAACCATTACTTGTTACTATGCCCACTATATGCCTTAAGCATATGTGATCATACCCATTTGATAAACCAATCCTAGTTTTACTTGCAAGCTTCTTACTTTATTTCTTTATCAAAGCTTACTTAGAGTTTACTTAAGAGATTGGTAGATACTAGAAAGATATGTGAAGGTTGCATAAAGAGCATAAAATTTGGCCTAAGTTAGAAACCTTGATATCAGCCGAAGACATAAGGTTGTACTTAGTTGAAACTCCACTAGTCTACCACCCCTCATTAGTGCCTACCCCCACTTATAGATGCTAGTGCTAAGCATAAAACTTGATCAACTTTAGATGGGAATACTTGGTGGGAAAATGGTTATGAAAACCTTGGAATGATGGATCATTCTACTGAAATGTTTTGGACATGTGTTTCCGAACACCTGATGATTTTGGTGATGAAAATGTTGAGGCATGAGCCTTAGCCCTTTATAAAACTGATGGTTGTCTGGATGCGATACCATTCCAATTTTATCGTACAACCACAATACCCGAAGATTGGGTAGGGATTGACTGGAAACTTATATACCTTAGTATTAGTTCTCTCACGGCCAAGGTCTGAGCTGAAGCTACCTTGTGAAGATTGTCCACCTGTGCAGTACCCAAGATGACAGTTGGTCATGGTTGGGAGGCCAAACTCACAGGAGAGGTGCTTATACTAGGGCGTGTAATTGAAAGGTTAGGATTGATTATCCGCATACTGAGTATGGTGAATTCAGGATTTGTTCCTGACGGATGTATCGAATGTTGTGGTGAAAGTGTACAATCTCTGCAGAGTGTCAAACTATTCGAATAGCCGCGTCCGCGGTTATGGACAGTTGGAGTGGCCATACTGTTCCCCCGTCAGACTTTTCAAAATGACTTGTGAAATGAATTGAGACTTTGACTTGACCACAACAGGGTTGTGATCTGAATTACAAGTTCTCATTTAGGTGTTATAAAACTTCAACTAGCATTTGTTGCTCTGAACTTAGTAGAGATAAATCTGGCTTTTGCAAAACAACCCTAGAGCCTAGTGTCCTATTATCAAAAACCCCTTTCCCTTGTTAGTATTAGTTTGCGAGTACTTAAAGAATACTCATGACTTTGTCCCTGGCTATTCCCATGGCCAGACTATGAAGAGGAGTACCTGGAGGATGGACCCCAGAAAGGTTACGACAACTAGGATCATCTCCCATCGTCAGCATTGCCTGTGACCCCGAAGATGGAGCTTCGCCTACGCTACCGTTATTATTATTACGTATTCCGCTGCTTGATGTTGTATTAAGAACTGGATCATGAGATCCCTATTTGTGTAAAAACTTATGTACGGTTTGTAATGGATGATGTACTATGGTATCCAATTCTGTTATGTCTCGCAAAAATGGTAATCCTGGGATTGCGATGTATGGCATAACAGGCATCTGAGATTAAAAATCCGGGTATTGACACTACGCCAAGCTCTGCTTCCACCTCCTCCAACCAGTCGGCCAAGACGCCCGACCCCGCCGCATCGACCACACCGCAGGATCCCATCCCCATCGACGACTGAGAAATGGCCGAGCCATTTTTATCCTGTTCTGTAATAATTTGTCACCGGACTTGTTGGGCGTAATTCTGTCAAACACCTTTTGGCCGAGCTCTCGCCGGCGGAAACGATAAAAATTCGAATATGTCGTCGTTTTCTCTTCGCATGGGAACTCGACATGGGAATGCGAGTGGGAAACTCGGGCGTTTCCAGGCCAAAACCGAGTTTCGTTCGGCCAAAAAAAGGTCTGGATTTTGGCCTGGGAACGCCCAACGAGTGGGAATGCCCTTAGAAATAGAAAAACAGACTGGACCTCACCGGAGATTTCACCGGCGACCTTGTAGCAATAATATTGTGCTAACGTAGCATATCCGACCTCGCCGAAGACTCGCCGGTACACCTCACTGGAGACCGTGTAGAAAAAATGTTATGCTATTGTAGCAAAACCGTAAAAAGGTGATAGCAAAATTAGAAAAGAGATGTAGCAAAAACAACTATATAGAAAATTATAAACAAGTACGTAGCAAAATCAGATCCCCGCTTCGGCTAAAAAGGTAGCAAAAAAACATTGTCGTCGGTAGCAACATCGTCGACCCAAGGTAGCAACTCTGGACGCCGTAGGTAGCAAAACCTGTAGCCAAACGCATCGGGGAGCAATGCGGGCCTCCGCGGGTAGCAACGGCGGTCGCCACCAAGAGCAACTCCGGACGCCGTGGGTAGCACAGCTAGCTTCCGCGAGGAGCAACGCCGGTGCCGCTGTGAGCATGGCCGTCGTTCTCTCGCAGGAGCGCTGGTGAGGCCTCTCCCGGCCGCCTCTTGCAGCAGGCTGGGCCACCTCTTGTAGAGGAGGCCACCCATTATAGGGGTAGCCATGGCCGCACCTGGCTGCTCGGGCCAAAGAACGGAGCACGAGCAGGTTGAGCGGCGGCCCTTTGCTGCCACCAGATCTGCACGCCGGGGCCTTCCTACAACGCCGTCGAAACTCCATGGTCGCCGGCATGGCCGCCTCCCCTCGATACATCGCATCTGTCCTTATCAAGGTCGCAAGGGAGATCGGAGAACGCGGCAGCTGCGAGATGTGGAGCAAGGAGGCGTCGGGCGAGATGGGGAGCATGGCGGCATCAGCGAGATGGGAGCAGGGAGTCGTCGGGCGAGATGGGGAACATGGCAGGGTCGTGGATTTTTCCTGGACGGTGGAGCGGGAGGTGCGGTCTCGCTCCGGGAGGAAGAAGAAGATAAGGTAAGCGTCAAACGGTGGGTGGGCCTGCGCGAGCGAACGACGACCCGGGGATTGTTTCGGGAGACACATCCTTTTCCAAGAAGGATAAATAACTCAAAAAAAAAAACATATCGAGTAATGAGGACAGGAAGCGCCGGAGGAACATATGAAATGGACTCGAAAGGTTTGTGCTGTCAATAGTATAACGCTGCCTGGAGCCTAGGAAATACAAAGGCGGTACAAGATCGAGGTTAATAAAATGTATCGCTCGATCTTTACTACACAATGTCACAAAACGTCAAAAGCTTGTTTGTCGTCGTCGTTGTGTTTCAGTTTTGTCAAAGCCGGAGCGGCGACGGGGACAGCGAAGCACGAGCGTGTCGCGAAGCAGCGGCGAAAATGTTAGTATTTCGATCAGGGTCGAGCGAGCTAGCCTGGTGGTCTCACGTGAGATCGAGGAGGTCGTTGTTTCCCTGGTGTTTTCTGTGGAATTGGTCTCTCTGCTGCTGCGTGCTGTGTACCGCCCGATTTGACAGTTTCCTGCTTTTTTCCCCCTAGTAAATAGTACTACGACCGAGCGCCCGAAAAGAAGCTGGGAAGGTCTGCGCCCACCATCTGTCTTGATCGATTAGTATTTGCGTGGACATCGTCGCACGCGCGCGAGACCAAAATTTGTTTTGTCTTTCTTTTACTTTCGCCGTCAGGAATTCGTGGCGTCTTTGAAACTTTGGCGGGGGTGTATGTTTGATCTCACTTTGCCCCCTCCTTTCTCTATGAAATGTCTTCTTAACGTGCACGCTATTTAGCACGCACCGTTTAAACATGTTTCGCTCAGTTTAATTAGTTCAGATTTTACAAAACATAATAAATTTTGATGACATGGCACCACACCAATATAAAAGCAAGAGATCAATAGGAGAGACGTGCACGCTAGAATAGCTGTGTTCTCCTTTCTCTCCCATCGCCAGTTCTTCTCGAGAGCCGACCTCTCTCTCTCTCTCTCTCTCTCTCTCTCTCTCTCTCTCTCTCTCTCTCTCTCTCTCTCTCTCTCTCTCTCTCTGCAGTGCTAGATTTAGGTCTAGGGTTTGGTTTCGAGTTCTTTGATGGCGTTTGGTGCCATGCGGTGGGGGTGTAAGACCCCACCTTTATAAAGGTAAATCCCTATGATTGCAATGCTAGTGCCTGTATCAAATGCTAGCATCCACAGTTTAAGATGAAGTACACAAAAACAAAGATCATTATTACATCGTCATTCCAGAGATAACATAGTCTTTTACAACTCCATAGCCAAAGGCTAGAGCAAGAGTTCAACTTAACAAAATAAAATAAAGTCTTCATCTTTATGTGCGAAGTAAAACATGTTGAGTGTAGACTCATAACCCTAATCCTCATCAGAGTAACCTGCAACATCACAAGTTACAGCCACAATGGATCAATACATTGGAATAGTATTGGCAAGTGATACCTTAGTAGAATAATAGTTTCTAGCTTCTATATGAATTTGGCTAAGTGTAGCTTAGGCTTGCTTTGCTCCAAATAAGTTTTTCCTATTAGTTGAAAACAGTTTGATAAAAACTCCCAAGGAACCACCAATAGACATTGGTGAACCTTTACCCTTGTTCAACCACAAGTTTTTAACTTAAAAATTAGGATGATAAGATCCTTGATAGCTTCAGTGTCTTGATGCTCAATTGTCCATTGCCGGGGACACGGCTAAGTACTTAGATTTTTCCTTCTCGAGAGGTGGTGCACTTTCCCCACAAGACTTGACATTCATCAAGACGAGACCTTTCAGAAGCCTTCCCTTAGACCAAATGGACGTGTTCCAACCTATCACCCTACCACCAACTGTCCAAATGGCTAAGTTATTGCAACCTATATGATCAAGGCAGAGCGCATATGCCATGTGGTTGCACTAGAAGCTTCTAAAAACTAAGTATCTCAAATCCCTTTGTTCTTGGGTGGCTTTCCACAAGTGTGATACACAAGGTAAACCATAGACATGGGCCTTGTGTAACCACTCAACACAAACCATCATACCATTCCACCCAGGTGATTCATTCACTTAGTTGTTTTATTAAGCAAAAACATAAGTCAAAAGACTTTAGCAAAAAATTCCATAGTATGAATATATTCCACCCTTGTTTGCTACTAGCTAGGCTAAGCATGACAATATAGCAAGTATCTTAACTTAGAGAAAATTCTAACAAGTCTACAACTACTAGGATTTCCCAAGCATAGCATAAAGATACTTAGCAAAAATATCATGCAAGACCTATACAAAATATCACTAATGCATAGTCAAAATATTGGGACAAAAATATGAAGCACCAATTTCCTTGGTAGTTGGGGGAGTAGCAAAAATCTTCACAATTACAATCACCACTAGCACCAAAATCTACACATAAAATGATAGCACCAATTTAAATTCAAATAAATCAATCAAAAAATATATGAATGCATGCAAATACTATGTGATGATTTTTCTCAAACAAAACAATACAAGTAAACAGTACTAAACATTTATACACTAAATAAATTTAATTTGGCTTTAAAAACATTTCCTAAATAATTTTTATACACAAAATAAGCCTAGAAATGTCTCTGCATAAAATTCTATTTTAACTGAGGCAAAATATAAAACCAAGCCTACATATGTGTAGGATTTAATTTTGTGATTCCATTGATATATTATTTGTATTTTTTGGATAAACAGAACAAAAGTTATGAATTTTACAAGTTTGAATAACTAATAGATTCAAAATCATATTTTAAAACAAAATCCCAGACACGTGGATGCATTTGATTGGTCTATACCATTTCGGCTGGATCGATCATCTAGAGCCGTTGGATTTATGTGACAACGCACGGGCCAGATCTAACCATACCCCTTCGTTAAGTGATCTATTTAGATTCGTTAGATCTAGATCTAATGGCTACAGAGCATGCGACCAAATTCTGGCGGCGACGGTTCGACGAATACAGAGGGGCTGGGGGTTGTGGTGTTGCTTACCATACTCGCGAGAGCACGAGAAAGCTCAACGTGTCGAAGATGTGGGCGGGGGCGTGCTGTAGAGGTCGCTAGGGCTCGTCGGAGTTGCGGGCGGCGTCGGGTTCGTGCAGGCGGCCGACCAGGGTCTCCCTAGCACAAACCAGGACCATCAGTGCATGCACAAGGGTCAGGCGAACATGTTAGTGGAAGGAAGAGGGCAAGGGGCCCTCGGATTTTACCTAGATTGCTCGTCGGAGTCGAGCGGCGCCTCGGTTGTTTGCAGGGGTGGACAGGAACGGCGAAGGGGCGATGTAGGACAAACCAGAGGTGTCAGAAGGTGCGCAAGGACAAGAGGGACACACTCGTGTGAACGAGAGACAGGGGCGTTCAAGACTCACCGTAATTAGTCGTCGGAGTTGTTCGGTGCCGCGGCGGTGCGAGTTGAATTGCGGACAGCCTGGTGGCGGAGAGAGAGCGCTGAGTGAGGGGAAAGGAGCAGAGAGGGGAGGGGGTTAAATAGCCGGCAAGGGGCGAGGAAATTACACGGCATTGATCGAAATTAAGCCCGCTTCAATCACGACAGTGATGGAGGTAACGACAGCGACGACGGGTCGCGGGGGGGGGGGGGGGGTGTGGGGTTTGGGGACGATGACGACGTGGCGTTTGGGGCCACTAGCCAGCGATTGCAGGGTAGGTTTTGCTCGTGAGAGAGAGAGGGAAATGTCCCGGGTGGGCTTGCTGGGCTGCTTCTGTTGCTGGGCCGAAATGGCAGTGCTGGCCTTTTTCTATTTCCCTTTTCCTTTTCTATTTTTAATTTGATTTTCTGAATCCAATTTCAAATGAATTTTAAATGGGTTTGAATTTAAACCACCTCTAAATTTTTGTAGTGTGTTTCATGCACCTAATTGTGTATAAAACACTACTGTTTACTCCAAGGTACTTTGGCCCACTGAAAATAAAATAAAACCATGCCTTATTTAAATATATATAAAAGGCATATGAATGGTTTTATTTTAGGTTTTTGCTTTAAAAACTTTGTGCAAGCTTTGAAATCAACCTTTAAACATTTCTGGTTAAATCAAAGTATTCTCATATTTTGAGAGTAGAAGTAAAACCATTGCCTTTCTTACATAAAATAATGGCATACAAATGGTTTCTGATTTTGAAATCTTGTTTGAAAATATCCCAAATGCTTATGAATGCATGAATGATATGCAAACTTTATAAATCATGATTTTTGGGATGTTACAAATCTAACCCCCTTAAGGTGAATCTCGCCCTCGAGATTCGGATTGGCTAGCAAATAGATGAGGGCGGTCCTTCCGAAGATCATCTTCTCTTTCCCAAGTTGCTTACTTTTCGGAATGATGGTTCCACTAAACTTTGCAGAATTTGATAGTCTTAGTCCGAGTAACCCTTTCTGTAGTCTCAAGAATCCTGATAGGTTTCTCTTCGTAAGTGAGATCACTCTCCAACTGAACTTCCTCCAAATGTATGGTATCCTTCAAAGAAGTCTCTTCCATCTCCGGATGGCATTTCTTCAACTGACTCACGTGAAACACATTGTGAATGCCAGATAGTGATTCGGGCAATTCAATCTCATATGCCACTTCTCCTTTACGACTCAGAATCTTGATTGGTCTAACATACCTTGGTGCCAATTTTCCTTTGACTCCAAACCTTTTCACTCCACGAAGTGGTGAAACTCTAAGATAAGCTCTATCACCCACCTCATAGGTGACTTCTCTACGCTTTGGATTGGCGTAGCTTTTCTTTCGGGACTGTGCTATCTTCAATCTGTCCTTTACCAACTTGACTTTCTCTTCAGCTTCCTTGATTAACTCTGTCCCAAACAAGTTTCTTTCTCCGACACCACTCCATAACAATGGTGTAGTACATTTTCTCCCATAGAGAAATTCAAACAGTGCCATCTCAATACTGGCTTGATAGCTGTTGTTGTAAGAGAATTCTGCGTAAGGCAGACTTTCATCCCAACTAGCTCCATAGTCTAGGGCACATGCCCTCAACATATCCTCTAGAATTTGGCTGGTCCTTTCCGTTTGTCCATCAGTCTGGGGATGAAAAGCAGTGTTGAATTCTAGTCTCGTCCCCAATGACTCATGCAGTTGCCTCCAAAAATGGGAAGTGAATTCAGTTCCCCTATCCGACACAATACTCTTGGGTACTCCATGCAGACACACAATCCTATTCATATAAATCTTGGCTAACTTATCACATGTATAGGTTGTCTTCACGGGTATGAAATGAGCCACTTTAGTTAGGCGATCTACCATGAACCAAATAGAATCATATCCTGATCTAATCCTTGGCAGTCCAGTGATGAAATCCATGCCAACCTTGTCCCACTTCCAATCAGGAATAGGTAGTGGTTGTAACAACCCTGCTGGTTTCTGATGTTCCGCTTTCACTCTGCTACACACATCACACAAAGCAATATGTTCTGCGATGTCCTTCTTGAGATTATTCCACCAAAATGTTTCCTTCACATCCATGTACATTTTGGTGTTACCCGGATGAATGGAATATGGTGAGTTGGGTGCTTCTTGTAAAATCAGTTTCCGAAGTTCCGGATCTTGCGGAATGCAGATACGTTTTCCATACCATAAAGTACCCTATTCGTCTTCATGGAATCCTTTGGCTTTCCCTTTGTTAATTTTTCCCTTAATCTCTTCAATTTCCTTGTCCAATTTTTGGGCTTCCTTGATTTTGTCCAACAAGGTGGGTTGAACATCCAATGACATGAGATGTCCTTCAGGCACTATCTCCAATCTGAGGTCTTTGAATTGGGCACACAGATCATCTGGTAATTCTCCTTTAGTGAGTCCATTCACATAAACTTTACGGCTTAATGCATCCGCTATAACATTTGCTTTACCGGGGTGGTATTACAAACTCAAGTCATAGTCCTTGATGAGTTCTAGCCATCTTCTTTGTCTCATATTGATTTCCTTCTGGGTGAAGATATATTTCAGACTCTTGTGATATGTGAACACTTCACAACGTTTTCCCAAAAGATAATGTCTCCATGTTTTGAGTGCATGGACAACAGAGGCTAACTCCAAATCATGAGTAGGATAATTTACTTCATGATTTTTGAGTTGTCTCGAGGCATAAGCCACAACTTTCCCTTCTTGCATCAAAACTTCTCCTAATCCTTAGTGAGATGCATCGCAATACACTTGGAAATCATTTTCCAAATCTGGTAGACATAAGACTGGTGTTGTCACTAGTCTCTTCTTCAACTCTTGGAAACTGAGTTCACATCCTCCAGTCCAATTAAATTTCTTGTCTTTCTTAAGTAATTCCGTCATTGGCTTAGCTACCTTTGAGAAATTCTCAATGAATCTTCTATAGTATCCTGCCAAACCAAGGAAATTACGCACTTCTTTCACGGACTTAGGAGATTCCCACTCAGTTACAACTAACACTCTTGCGGGATCAACTGCTACACCATCTCCCGACACAATATGTCTGAGAAATCCAACTTCATTTAGCCAAAATTCACACTTGATGAATTTGGCATACAGCTTATGCTTCCTAAGCTTCTCAAGTATCAATCGCAAATGTTCCTCATGCTCTTCTTTGCTCTTGGAGTAGATCAAAATGTCATTGATGAAAACGACAACAAATTTGTCAAGAAATTCCATGAACACTTTGTTCATCATATTCATGAAGTAGGCTGGTGCATTTTTTAATCCAAATGGCATCACGGTGCACTCATACAATCCATACCTAGTGGTGAAAACAGTCTTAGGTATGTCTTGTTCCCTTATCTTTAGCTGAAAGTAGCCTGATCGAAGATCAATCTTTGAGAACACACGGGCTCCTTCTAATTGATCAAACAAGTCATTGATTCTTGGCAAAGGGTATTTGTTCATGATAGTTACTTCATTGAGGGAACGATAATCTATGCATAACCTTTGACTTCTATCTTTCTTCTCAACAAACTAAACTGGTGCACCCCAAGATGAAGAACTTGGTTGAATAAATCCTTTCTGTAACTATTCCCCAAGCTGTTTCTTGAGTTCCTTCAACTCATCCACTGACATATTGTAAGGTCTCTTTGCTATTGGTCCAGATCCTGGCAGCAAGTCTATCATAAACTCAACATCTCTATCTGGTAGCATTCCAGGTAATTCCTCCGGAAATACATGCGGATACTATCTCACAATTATCACACTGTCTATGCTAACCCCCTTAAGAGAATTTATCTTACTCCCTTTTGATTCAAAGTTAGACTTGAATCTAATCCTCTTATTATCTGGGTTGTGAGTGTGACAGTACGATTGGCACAATCTAGTACTCCTTCATACTTAGTCATCCAATCCATTCACAGAATGACATCCAATCCTTAGGAATCTAGAATTATCAGACTAACTAGAAACTTATACTTTCCAAATTCTGTCACTAGATCATGACATCCAGAATTCACTATCATTTCTCCACCGGGAGAGCTTACTTTTATAGGACACCCAATAGTTTTAACTGGAAGTCCATTTTTATCAACAAATTCTCTTGATATGAATGAATGCGATGCACCAATATCAAAAATAACAAGTGCTGGAACGGAATTTAGTTTGAACTTACCAGCCACATCATCAGATTCCTCATATATTTCTTCCACATTGATGTGGTTCACTTGTCCCTTTTGGAAGGGGTTGGGCTTGTTGGCACCTTCAACTTTCTTTTCTGGGCACTCATTAGCATAGTTCCCCATCTTCTTACACTTGAAGCATTCAATCTGACTAAGATCTTTCTTTACAGGTTGACTTCCACTGCCACTTCCACTATGGTGGTTCTTGTGCCCACTCTTGTGGTTCTTATACTTGTAATTATCATGACTGCGATGATGCTTGTTGTCATGGTGACGGTTGTGGTTATGGTGGTTGTTGTACTTCCCGTGTTTGTGGAATCCAGAAATTCCACTATCGTCATGATGGGAACGCTTGTGAGAAGATCCCGAGATGTGCTTATCAAAGATGTGCTTCCTCTTTCTGCCCTCAACCTGTTTCATCTTGTTTTCCAAGATGGTAGCCTTGTCACAAAGTGATTGATAGGTTGGGACATAGGCAACCAACAACTGTAGGTTCAACTCATCATTAAGTCCTTCGAGGAATTTCTCTTTCCTCTTAGCATCAGTATCAACTTCATCCGGTGCATAACACTCCAGATTGTTGAATTCCTCAATGTATTCAGCCACACTGCGGTGATGCTGCTTCAGATTCTGGAACTCTTTTTCCTTCAGAATCATCACTCCGGATGAGATGTGAGCTGTACGGAATCCATCCTCAAAGATATCCCATGTCACATCCTCAAGGGGAGTGGTGATCTAAAAGTTATCCCACCATGTTGCTGCTGGCCCTTCAAGCAGATGTGATGCGAATCTGACCTTTTCCTCATCGGTGCAGCCAACAGTCACTATGTCCTTGTTCACTGAATGTAACCAGTCATTGGCTACCATTGGTTCAGTGGTTCCTCAGAACTTTGCAGGCCTTAGTCTCAGAAATCTGGTGAGCATGTCAAATCCTAGAGGATTATTCTGATTGTTGTTGTTGTTGTTATTGTTGTTCTGAATCTGATTCTGGTTCTGCATAAATTGCGTCATCATCTGCATCAGTTGTGCTTGAGTTGTAATCAACTGCTGCATCTCAGGGGTGACGTTATTGTTGTTTGGGTTGGGGTTGGCACGACGGGGAGGCATCTGTGGTTTCAATAAGGATAAGAATGAGATACCCATAGATGCTTAACATGCACAATTCATCACATAGAAACAATCACAACAACTAAGCTCAAAATAATATAAAGTTTGAATGAAAAAACAACAAGTTTTTAAAATGCAAACACACCATAGCAAGACATCCACATGTTGATGGTCATTGCGACTCAATAATCAAAGCATGGTAGATGAAAGATAGTCGAGTAGTCTACACTACTCCTCCATGTCAACCTCCACATCAACAAGGGTAAGACCTGCATTCTCCATGGCGGTCTTGTACTCCTCAACACTAGTAGTCAAGGCCTCAATCTTGGCCCTAAGGGTCCTCTTCTGTGAGCAAAGCCTCTCGATCACTCCCTGTTGGTGCTCAAGATCGAAGTCCTTGGCCTCTAACTCATCCTTCATCTCCCTGATCTTCTTGTTCCTGTCTTGGACTCTTTTCTCCTGGCTCTTGAACTTCTTGTCCTGGCTCTCAAATCTGGCCTCCATCTCTTTGACAATCTCGTCTTGCTCCGCGAAGAGCTTGTCCTTCTCCCGCAGCTGAACCTGGAGCTCATCATTGCTAAGCATGACGTTGGTCCTATCAGTGTCGAGGTGTCTAATAAGACCCTCTAGGTCCTGAAGGTACAGACAAATCGGCTCCATCGTCTCTCTAGTAGCATCATCGTACTCTATAGCCTCACCCTCCTCATCACGTCTCCCGAACGGGTGAAAGTAGAGACCTCTAAGCTCGGTGGAGTGCCTCCCAACCAGGCGTCCAAGTAACTCCTGCATGACTACATCTAATCCTCTCTCCTTGTCATCATGCATCATCTTGAAGGTGATAGCCTTCGTAGGTGGCTCTGCCTGGCGTCCCGGCTGTGTGACTCTGAAGCCCCAAAGGTCCCGCCTCTCAAACTTGGTGAGATTAAGTGTCGTGATACTAGGAAGTGGAAGGTTGAGCACACTAGTGAGCTCAATGAGACGAGTACCAAAACGAGTTCCCTTGAACTCCTCGGTAGTGCTGATAACAACATTAGGCATCTATTTTTATAAGATAGAGAAAGGTTAGAATCAACACAAGTAGAGAAAAATCACAAGACAAAATAACACAAGCACATTTTTAACAACAAACACACAAGTCATGGCATACACAAATCCATTACAAACAGCAAAGGTTCAACATAACTTAGACAAATTTTTGAAGTAAAAACGACAAGTGTGGTGGTCCAACTAACGGAGTATGTTACAATTCTCACTCACTAGACAAAATAGCTATCAGGGCATCCTTCGTGGCCATCTGTCTATCTTGTTCACAAGACTCCCATATTAAGTCTATGATGTCTCCCCTTAGTTGTTGATTGGTAGTCTCTAAGTCTTGGGTATGCTTCTTCTCTAAGGTCATTTTGAGTATTGAGCATTCTACACTTGAGTCTATCACCAAGTTCCTTGATGGCATTCCAAGATGCATTTCTTGCAGAGTCAAAGAATGTTGTATGCATTTTAGAGTTAGTGACCATGCAGAATCCCGACTGTTTGTGGTTGTCTTCCTTGTTTTTGTACAAGTGAAGTTGCACCCACCAATACTCTTCTCCTTCATCCATCACAGGGAATCTCTTGTACACAGCTGCACCATGTATCCCCATGGTAACCATAAGGTTCTTGAGTGCCTTGGGAAATTCAGTCTCACACTCCAAAGTCATGGTCATGAGTGGTCCCTTCCTGACGGCTTCGTTGATGGAGTTCATCTACAAGTAGAGATGAGAAAGAAGATTAGAAAAGTTTACAAGAAGAAAAAGACATATGTGGAATTTTTTCAAAGTGTTGAAATTTTTCCTTGGTGGTTTCTTAGTCTAATCCAACCTAGGGTCATAATCCTATAGGCAACACAGTGCTCTGATACCATCTGTAAGACCCCACCTTTATAAAGGTAAAGGTCCCTGTGATTGCAATGATAGTGCCTGTATCAAATGCTAGCATCCACAGTTTTAGATGAAGTACACAAAAACAAAGGTCATTATTACATCATCATTCTAGAGATAACATAGTCTTTTACAACTCCATAGCCAAAGGCTAGAGCAAGAGTTCAACTTAACAAAATAAAATAAAGTCTTCATCTTTATGTGCCACAGGAAAACATGTTGAGTGTAGACTCATAACCCTAATCCTCATTAGAGTAACCTGCAACATCACAAGTTACAGCCACAGTGGGTCAATACATTGGAATAGTATTGGCAAGTGATACCTTAGTAGAATAATAGTTTCTAGATTCTATATGAATTTGGCTAAGTGTAGCTTAGGCTTGCTTTGCTCCAAATAAGTTTTTCCTATTAGTTAAAAACACTAAGTTTTTGTTTGACAAAAACTCCCAAGGAACCACCAATAGACATTGGTGAACCTTTACCCTTGTTCAACCACAAGTTTTTAACTTATAAATTGGGATGAGGAGATCCTTGATAGCTTCAGTGTCTTGATTCTCAATTGTCCATTGTCGGGGACACGACTAAGTACTTATATTTTTCCTTCTCAAGAGGTGGTGCAATTTCCCCACAAGACTTGACATTCATCAAGACGAGACCTTTCAGAAGCCTTCCCTTAGACCAAATGGACGTGTTCCAACCTATCACCCTACCACCAACTGTCCAAATGGCTAAGTTATTGCAACCTATATGATCAAGGCAAAGCCCATATGCCATGTGGTTGCACCAGAAGCTTCTAGACACTAAGTATCTCAAATCCCTTTGTTCTTGGGTGGCTTTCCACAAGTGTGATACACAAGGTAAACCATAGACATGGGCCTTGTGTAACCACTCAACACAAACCATCATACCATTCCGCCCAGGTGATTCATTCACTTAGTTGTTTTATTAAGCAAAAACACAAGTCAAAAGACTTTAGAAAAAAATTCCATAGTATGAATATATTCCACCCTTGTTTGCTACTATCTAGGCTAAGCATGGCAATATAGCAAGTATCTTAACTTAGAGAAAATTCTAACAAGTTTACAACTACTAGGATTTCCCAAGCATAGCATAAAGATACTTAGCAAAAATATCATGCAAGCCCTATACAAAATATCACTAATGCATAGTCAAAATATTGGGACAAAAATATGAAGCACCACTTGCCTTGTTAGTTGGGGGAGTAGCTACAATCTTCACAATCACAATCACCGCGAGCACCAAAATCTACACATAAAATGATAGCACCAATTTACATTCAAATAAATCAATCAAAAAATATATGAATGCATGCAAATACTATATGATGATTTTTCTCAAACAAAAAAAGACAAGTAAATAGTACTAAACATTAAACTAAACATTTATACACTAAATAAATTTAACTTGGATTTAAAAACATTTCCTAAATAATTTTTATACACAAAATAATCCTATAAATGTCTCTGCATAAAATTATATTTTAACAGAGGCAAAATACAAAACCAAGCCTACAGATGTGTAGGATTTAATTTTGTGATTCCATTGATATATTATTTGTATTTTTTGGATAAACATACTAAAAGTTATGAATTTTACAAGTTTGAATAACTAATAGATTCAAAATCAGATTAAAAAAAAATCCCAGACACATGGACGCATCTGATTGGTATATACCGTTTCGGATGGATCGATCATCTAGAGCCGTTGGATTTAAGTGACAACGCATGGGCCATATCTAACCATACCCCTTCGTTAAGTGATCTATTTAGATTCGTTAGATCTAGATCTAACGACTAAAGAGCATGCGACCAAAGTCTGGCGACGCCAGCGGTGGCTACGTGGCGGCGAAGCTCTGGCAAATACAGAGGGGGCTGGGGGTTGCGGTGTTGCTTACTAGACTGGCGAGAGCACGAGGAAGCTCAACGTCTTGAAGGTGTGGGCGGGGGCGTGCTATAGAGGTCGCTAGGGCTCGTCGGAGTTGCAGGCAGCTTCGGGTTCGTGCAGGCGACGACCAGGGTCTCCCTAGCTCAAACCAGGACCATCAGTGCATGCACAAGGGTCAGGCGAACACGTTAGTGGAAGGCAGAGGGCAAGGGGCGCTCGGATTTTACCTAGATTGCTCATCGGAGTCGAATGACACCTCGGTTGTTTGTAGGGGTGGACAGGGACGGTGACCTGGGGCTATGTAGGACAAACCAGAGTTGTTAGAAGGTGCGCAAGGACAAGAGGGACACGCTCGTGTGAACGAGAGACAGGGGGCGCTCGAGACTCACCGGAATCAGTCGCCGGAGTCGTTCGGTGCCGCGGCGGTGTGAGTTGAATTGTGGACAGCCTGGTAGCAGAGAGAGAGCGCTGAGTGAGGGGAAAGGAGCGGAGAGGGGAGGGGGTTAAATAGCCGGCGAGGGGAGAGAAAATTACGCGGCATTGATCGGAAATTAAGCCCGCTTCAATCACGACAGTGATGGAGGTAACAGCGGCGACGACGGGGTCGGGGGGGTGCGGGGTTTGGGGATTATGATGATGTTGGAGATATGCCCTAGAGGCAATAATAAAAGTGGTTATTATTATGTCTTTGTGTTTATGATAAATTTTTACATTCATGCTATAATATTATTAACCGGAAACATTAATACTTGTGTGATTTGTAAACTAAATTAGAGTCCCTGGTAAAGCCTCTTTATAATACTAGCTTGTTGATTAATAGATGATCGTGGTTTCTTGATCATGAACATTGAGATGTTATAAATAACAAGATCATATCATTAGGAGAATGGTATGATGGACATACTCCTATAGATAAGCGTAGCATTTAGATCAAGTCATTTCAATAGTTCGTTTGCTATAAGCTTTCTGATACATAGTAACCTAATTCCTTCGACCATGAGATCATGTTAATCACCATCACGGGAAGGATGCGTTGATGACATCAAACACCACACCGTAACTGGGTGGCTATAAAGGTGGCATTGGGTGTTCGGAAAGTATGGGTTGAGGCACATGGATCAAGAGTGGGATTTGTCCATCCATATGACAGATAGATATACTCTGGGCCCTCTCGGTGGAATGTCATCCAATTAGCTTGCAAGCATGTGACTGGCACACAAGGGATCACATATCATGGGAACGAGAAAAGAGTACTTATCGGTAACGCGGTTGAACTAGGTATGCAGAGATACCGACGATCAAAACCTCGGATAAGTAAACTATCATGAGACAAAGGGAAATTGGTATCATATGTAAGTGGTTCATTCGATCGCAAAGTAATCGTAGAAATATGTGGGAGCCATATGAATTTCCAGATTCCTCTATTGGTTATTGATCGAAGAAGTGTCTTGGTCATGTCCGCATAATTCACGAACCGTAGGGAGACACACTTAAGGATTCAATGTTGTTTAGTAGATATGGAATGTTAGTAGGGATACAGAATGTTGTTCGGAGTCTCGGATGGGATCCGGGATATCACGAGGAGATCTGGAGTGGTCCGGAGAATAAGATTCATATAAGGAAAGTCCGAATCCGGAGTTCGGGAAAGTTTCCGATGATTTAGACGGAGATGTTCTAGAAGGGTCTAGAAGGTTCACTGGTCCAGAAGGAGAATGGTCCATGAATGTGTCATGGATATGTGGAATGATTGGATCATATCCTAGGTCACTTGGTGTTGACATTTGCAAGAGAGAAATAAAGCTCTGAATTGAAAGTCAAATGGGAAGTTTGAAAAGTCAAACCAGAACAATGGTTTCCTTGTGAGAAAAGAAACAAGTCCTTCTCTCAATCCAACTTGGGTTTGGGTTTGGATTCAGACCCACCCTCCCAAGGCTGCCCCTCCCTCTCATAAATAGAGGGGGAGGGCTGCCCCAACACTACAAGTGGCAAGCCCTCCCCACACCTGCGCCGCCGCCGCCGCGCCGCCTCACCGCTCCGCCGCCGGTTCGTCGCCGCCACCGTAGCCGCCGTCGACACCTCCTCCTCCTCCCGGTCATCTAAACCATAGATCTCCGGGAAACCCTGATCCACCATAACTCGCACCGGCTTAGGCGAAGCCCTACGGGATCTTCCCTCTACTTCCGACACCACGCCGTGGTACTGCCGGAATCACGAAGGGAGAACTACAACCTCCGCTGCCTGCTGGAACAAGGGATAGGAAGGTATTCATCGAGTACCGAACGTGTGACCGACTGCGGAAGCGCTGCCGGAACGCAGCGCCGGAAGGATCGTCTACGCGATCTTGAGATTGGCAAGTGTACGACTACATCACCCACGAGAATCTGCTCTCGTTAACCGCTTTGGAATCTTCGAGGGTGAGTGCTTCTATCGACTCGTTGTTACAATCTAGTAGATAGATCTTGGCTTGTTTGTGTGCATGCGGTAGAAATTTTTTGTTTTCCATGCTACGAACCCCTACAGACGACGTGGCGTCTGGGGCCACTGGTCAGGGAGTGCGGGGTAGGTTTTGCTCGCGTGAGAGTGAGAGGGAAATGGCCCGGGTGGGCTTGCTGGGCTTCTTCTGTTGCTGGGCCAAAATGGCAGTGCTGGCCTTTTTCTATTTCCTTTTTTCCTTTTCTATTTTTAATTTGATTTTTTGAATCCAATTTCAAATGAATTTCAAATGGGTTTGAATTCAAACCACCTCTGAATTTGTAGTGTGTTTCATGCACCTGATTGTGTATAAAACACTACTGTTTACTCCAAGGTACTTTGGCCCGCGAAAAATAAAATAAAACCATGCCTATTTAAATATATATAATAGTCATATGAATGGTTTTATTTTAGGTTTTTTCTTTAAAAACTTTGTGCAAGCTTTGAAATAAACCTTTAAACATTTCTAGTTAAATCAAAGTATTCTCATATTTTGAGAGTAGAAGTAAAACCATTGCCTTTCTTACATAAAATAATGGCATACAAATGGTTTCTCATTTTGAAATATTGTTTGAAAATAACCCAAATGCTTATGAATGCATGAATGATATGCAAACTTCATAAATCATGAATTTTGGGATGTTACAGGGGGCTTCCCTATCTTGGTGCTTGTGCCTGACGATGGCCTATGGCGAATATATGTGGAGAAGCATCCTCTAATAAGCGCGCGGTTGTGGACCAGATCAAGTTGTAGGTGGTGTTGTAAACCTTTCTTTCATGTCGTCATTGTGGCGGAGGAAATGAGGGGCTTGAGGCCATTTTGAACCTCGGATCTGGCCTACGACCAAGAATTTTTTATGGTGCAAGTCAACAAATATTTAAGAGCTCATTCTCGTTGGTTCTTTGTTGGCTATGGACGAAGGGCGGTCGCTCCATGTGTTGATGTCGGCAACGATCAATTCTAGGCCAGTGTGCATATAGGGTGAGGCCTTATGGCTCCAGGGCAGCATTCCACACATGTTTCGTCCGAAGTGGTCATATCCCCGACGACGAAGCAGTCGGCCGCTCCTAGGTGCCTCAAAGAGAGATCTATAGTGGAGGGCTCGATTGCAATATAATTTATTGGTTTAGGGGTATGTTATGCAAAAGGAGAGACCCATGTTGTAATTTTTACATTTCTTGAGATCCTTTTTGCAATATGTATCCCTACTGCTTACTATGAATGGATGTCTAGGTCAGTCAGGATCTTCCCTTTTAAAAGAAAGAAAAACTTGTGTGTAAAGCCAAGGTAGATCTACTATTAGGGAGGGTTGCAAAGCGGACATCCGCAAGCCTGCATGTAGGTATACCAAAAGCAAATATATACTTCATTCGATTCAACGAAAATTAATATGGATCGGAAGAATACTGTTTTTAAATACTCAAAATTATACTAGGTTGACTTGTATAGAATACCTATATGCCGGTTTATACATGATGCTCTCTACCCTACTTTGAGGCCGTGTTTGATATGGTCTTCAACTTAATTTCCATGCACATAACTCTTTTTCGTAGCCCTAAGATCAAAGAGAAGGAATTGCACGGTTAGAAAAGCTATGGAGAACAACTTTTGGGTGAATCAAATTAATATCTCACATGATTTTGATATGGAACAAATACAACAATTTGCCACCCTATGTGAGTTACTCAACGATATCAACCTCACACATGGCACACCTGACACCATTCAGTGGAAATTCACAAATGATAACAAATAATCCGCCTCGTCGGCTTACAAAATGCAATTCGAAGGCTTCACATCTACAACTCTCAATGCATCAATATGGAAAGTTTGGGCCCCTCCAAAGTGCATGCTTTTTTGCTTGGTTGGTAACACAAGATAGGGTTTGGACGACAGATAGATTACAACATAGAGGATGACCAAATCGTGGAAATTACCCTCTATGCAACCAAGTGCAAGAATCCTCGGCACATCTCCTCTACAAGTGTAGATTTACTACAAGGATTTGGAAAGAGATCCTCTCATGGTGGGGCATCAATGCCACATTTATGATTACTTGGGAAAATGAACCATCGGTAGAGGCTTGGTGGACAAATGGGGCTCTTGAAAAGGGAAAAGAAAGGAAGGAGATGGCCTTGATGATTATGCTAGTCTCTTGGGAAATTTGGAAGGAGCGACTCGGGATTTTCAGCATTCATAGTTCCCGCCCATGTTTTGATAGCAAAGATTAAGGAGGAAGACAAAGCTTGGAGCCTAGCCGGTGCGAAATTCTTGAGTAATGTAATGCCATGAGAGTAGATGTTTTTTATTTTTGACTTGTGACTTGTCATATGCATTTGTCTCTAGAACCTTCTCCTTAATTAATAAAAATGACAAATCTTTTTTGCACCGGAACTAGGATGGGGTTAAGTGCATCTCCACTCGCCTACCCAGGACGCCGATCCGGACGCCAAATTTACGTCCGGACGCCGAATTTATGTCTGAACACCGAAAATCGGCCTAGTCGCCTACCCAGGAACCTATTTTCGTCCGGATTTAGGCGAACTTTGGTCCGGCTTCCCAGACCGAACCCAGGTTCTCGGGTACGCCCTGGGAACGTCGGACGAAGCGAAAAAAGGGCGTGGGCCAGCTCTATCGGCAAGAGAAGGCTGAAGTCCCGCCACTTCGCCGAGCTCCCGCCCTTTTGTTTGTCCCCCTCCTTCCTTTATTCCCCATTCCCCACTCCCGCCACTTTGCCGAGCTCCTGTCCACCATGCTGCTCAAGAGCTTCGTCCAACCCAGATCGATCCTCGGCGAGGGTCCGGCGGAGAAGAAGGCGAGGAAGCCGAGAGCGCCGCCGAAGAAGTCGGAGGGCATGTCCGACGCCATGTGGGTGTCCAAGGAGCAGGCTAGGGAGATCGCGTCGGAGTACTGGGAGGATAGAAAGGAGAGGGTGAAGCTTCGGTAAGAAGAAGACCAGACGGCGGCGGAAGAGCAGGCGATCTTGAAGGAGAAACAAGCTCCGGAGACGAGGTCAGCCTTGATGGCAGCGCCGTACCCACCTCACTGGGGAAGCTAGGCAAGCGTCGGCTCGCCTGCCGGATTCCAGGAGAGCCAGGCGATTACACGACAGAGATACTCCTCGTCCCCCGAGTTCGACGGCGGGTTCAACCCCAACATGGTCTTCCCCTGCCCGGCGCCGCGCCCTCCTTCGGCCTTCAACATGGACATCAACATCCCCTACTCCACCTCTCCGGCGTACGCATGCCCTGATGACCCACAAGTATAGGGGGTGTATCGTAGTACTTTCGATAAATAGGAGTGTCGATCCCAACGAGGAGCAGAAGGTTCTGAACAGTGGTATGGAGCAGGAAATCCATGTGAATACTTAGCAAACTGATTTTTAGTGGTTTTCTGACAAGGCAACAAAACAAGGATCAAGTAACAAGAGTAACGAACAGACGGAGCAAGTGGCCCAATCCTTTCTTAGCAAAGGACAAGCCGGTGTAAATACTTATAAGGACCAAACGTTCTCGAGGACACATGGGAATTCTGTCAAGTGCTTTCGCTTCAAATAGCTGAGTACTCTTCTTTGGTGTTTGTAAGTGTTGTGTGGGTGAACCTGTGCTAACACACCACCGTTCCTAGGACTAATACATACTTGTGATTAAACCCCTTGCAAACATCCGTAACTACATGAAAGTAATTAAGATATAAAACTAACCACAACCTTAAACTCTAAGATCCTACACTCCCTTGTGCAAAGGTGTCCTAACGGGAGTTCAGGTTTCTGTCACTCCGGCAAACCAACAATTAGTAGCCAAATACACAATGCATTACCCTAGGCCCATAAATGGTGAAGTGTCATGTAGTCGACATTCACATGACACCACTAGAAGAATAGCACCACAACTTAAATACTAAACCATTGAATAATAACTCAACACAGATCCACTAATAACAACATGACTTCTCCCATGTCCTCAAGAACTAGACGAACTACTCACAAGACATCATATGGATCAAGATCAAAGATGATATGATAATGGATAACTGTCTGAACATAAACAATAATCCAATGGTTCCACTCTCAAGCATCAACTACAATAGTAATCAACACCGGGGAAGTTTCCCCTAAGAACTAAAGTAATATCCAACACAATTGTTACAGCGGGGCAGAGTGGAGATGATGGTGTGGATGATGATGATGATGATCCCGATGAGGCCTAGCTTGATGACAGTGTTGATGGCGATGGTCTCCCCTCTCTGGGAAGGAATTCCCCCGGCAGAAATCTGTCTGCCGGAGAGATCTTTCTCTCTCGGTTTTTTCCGCCCCCAGAGGCGGAGGAAATCTATCTGTGGTCGCTCCCCTGGTATTAGGGTTCTGTAGGGAAGATATAGGCGAAGGGGCGGAGTCGGAGGCCGGGCAGGTGAACCACACCTGCCCGAGGCGCGAGGTCAGGTGGGCCCGTGCCTAGGGGGTGTGGGGGCCCCCTGAGGCCCTTCTCCGTCCCTCCTTCTGGCTTCCTTCGTCCTCTGGTAAAATAATATGTTTCCATTTTTTTCTGGTATTTTTCTGATCTTCGCGAAATTGCACCGAAACACCTTCTTTTCATCAGAATCCATACTCCGGTAGGCCATCCTCCAAGAATCATCCAACATGCATAAACAGATGAAAAGACATAAGTAATACCTCATAATAATACAAACATCAATGAATAGAGGTAAATTATGATATAGAAAGGTGATGCAAATTGGGCGTATCAACTTCCCCAATCTTAGACTTCGCTTGTCCCCAAGCGAATACTGAGCTCAGTAAACATGTCCAAAAGTTTATGGAGTGAAGTGTCGATTAAAGAATACGAACAAGAAGCATCACAATTACCTTTGCACAACTCATAAAAGAAAGCAACTCACCATTATATAACTTAGCTTGCAACCAAGTACAACAGTCACAATAGAGATGCATAAAGATAAATCATAATTGGAATTGGCAAACTTGTTCTTGGTCAGAGAACACCTGGCAAATAGTTTCACAAAAGCTTTTTGTAGAAGTTTCAAAACCAGAGCACTCTTTGCTCAAAAAGGTTTTTTTCACAAGTGAAGGCTTTCAAAGTAATACTCAATAGATAAGAGTTTTGTGCAAACAAGGAAGATAAAGGATATGATTGAATAAATCACCATATGAATGCTTGAAACACAACAACTCAAATTCTTGCTGGAGATAGAGAGGAAGTAGGTTTACTGACTCAACTGGTAACTAGGAGAAAGGTCCCTTTATAGAGGGTAGCAGGGATTACAAGTCATAAAGAGCTTCCAAAAGATTATGTTACTTACTAGCTTTGAGCCCTCATTTCCCCTATCATAAGCATCTTGAGATGATTAAGGTTAAAGTGAACAAAGATGGAGTATATGCTTGACGAAATATAAGTTGGCAATCTCATGTCCCTTGAATATGAGGGCCACGCCTCATGCATACTCAACTTTGGGCCAAGGTAAGTTCTTGTCATTGTAAGTATTTGCATATCATTGAGAACCGCCAACGGGGTACCCCTTGCACATGGCACATGAGCTTTCCCATAACCAAAATGACAAGGCAAGCAGATAATGAGCATATTCAGCACATGCATAGCTTTTTATTGAGGATGCTTCATAGATGACTCACTATGGTGATGCTGCAAGTTTCCACCATGATTAAGCATGGCTTAGGCTAGTGTCCCAGGCGTTTCTCTAACATAGAATACAAACTCCATGGACTTAAAAGTTCCCTCTTTATCTCACACTGTTGACATCCATAGACAAAAGAGAACGATATCAACTGTGTACAGAGTACTAGTGAAATGTTGAAAACGTTCCCCGTGAGAGCATGGTTCTGCTAATTCCAACGTATATGAAAGTACCGACTTTGAATCGACTAGAGGGGGGTGAATAGGCGACTACCAATTTTTAATTGTTTCATGTTTATAGGCTTAACGAGAAGGAAAGTTATCTAGATGTGCAACTAGGTGAACAACCTATATGCAAGAAAACTTACAACAACCACAAGAACGGTAAAGGAAAAGAAGTAAAGGAAGGGAACGAAGTAACCAGAGCGGGGACACGGAGATGTAATTCCCGTAGTTCACTCCCAAGGATCTACGTCTATGTTGGAGAGGTGTCGGGGCCACACAAGGTCACCCGAGCGCCACAAAGGCCTCACCTTCTTCTCCGGTGAGCTCCCCCATAAAGGAGGCCTCACAATCCACTAACCGGTGACCTTGAAGGCGCCAACCGAAACCTTTACAATAAGGTTGAGGGGGAAGCTCCACAACTCAATTGGAGGCCCTCAACGACACCACAGAGATTTACAACACAATCCCTTAGCTCCGAGGATGCGCTACACCGTCTAGGGTTTCAAGAAACCCAAGAGCACAAGATCCACAAAGGATAGGTGGGGGAAATCAAATATTCTTTGGTGGAAGTGTAGATCTAGGTCACCTCCCTCACCTCTCAAAAGATCAAGTGATTTGAGTGGCTAGAGAGAGAGATCTAGTGAGGTGAAGCTCAAGCATTAATGGAGGAGAGAGAAAATATTCAAGTTAGGTGGGAGGAAGAAGGAGGGCGCCTTAAATAGGCTCCCTCCACGCTAAACCATTACTTCCTCCGCGACCTCACCGGAACTTCCGGTGAGGGGCCGGAAGTTCCACCTATCAAGGCTCCAACGGTCATCAGCCCGTTGATGCATGCTCCAAAAGCTCGACCGGAAGTTCTGGTCAAACTGACCGGAAGTTCCGACGAAACTTCCGATGCAAGTTCCAACCCAAGTTCCGTCAAATAGACCACTTCAAATAGAAGGGTGCTGACCCTTCTGCGGAACTTGGTGCGGAACTAGGGGCGGAACTTCTGGGTCACGAAGCATGTCCGACCGGAAGTTCCGGTGTTGGGCGGAAGTTCCGCTCATGAACTTTCTGGTGGGAGAAACGGAAATTCCTCACCGGAACTTCCGGTGGAAGTTCCGGCAAATAGAGCATACCCAAACAGAAGGTTCTGGGAGATCGCTGGAAGTTCCAGCGAAAGTTGGATCGGAACAAAGCCCCAGATCATCCCACAGAAAAGTCCTGGGCAGAACTTCCGGAACCTGGCCAGAAGTTCCGACCAGACAAAAATGGCTCCAGTAGATCAGAACCCGCCGGAAGTTCTGATCAGACAGAAAGGACTCTAGCAGACGAGAACCTCGCTTTCTCGCAGAAAAATAGGATGGCTGTGGCGGTGCATATGGGGTTTGTGCAAGAACAAGTGATTTCCCACAGCCTTCCGAGATGGACCCCCTCTTGATAGTACGGCGACCTAAAGCAATAAAAAGAGAGAAACTAAAAGCCGCCGTCTTCACAAGATCCCAAAGAGGGCATCCACAAAATCCATAGGAATCATCAAAAGCATTTTTCCTGAAACTCAAGTACACGATTAAACCACAAGTGGGATTGTCATCATCACCAAAATAGCATGGGAAAATATAGTCCTTTCAATTTCCCCCTTTTTGGTGTTTGATGACAATCCCAAAGATTTGCATAATGATGGAAGTAATCTTTGCAATGGATGGAATAAGATCCCCCTATATGTGTGCAAGGTAGAGATAATGCTCTAAGGACAAGACTAGCACACATACAAGGAGGCTCCCCCTCCCAATTGCAAAGATATCACAAATGCACGGGATAGATAGTATAGAGATCATACCATTGCACCAACCAACTGTGGTGGAGACAATAGAGGAAATATCAAGGGATACTAAAGATGCTCCACCACCATATACAAATTCCCATAAGCCAATAACAATAATACCACACACTAGGCATTAACCAAGCATATAATAACATACCACATAGTCTCAAACAAATAACATGGTCCACAAGCACACATAAGTTCACAAGCACAAAGAGGTCCACAAGTACACAAATAAACTAGAGAGTTTGCGAGCTAGAAAAGATCAAAGACAAGAACGAGCTGGCGACTCAACCCATGCAAATCCCGTAGGCAACCTAATAGACATCTTTCTCCCCCTTTGGCATCGAGACACCAAAAAAGAAGAAAAGATCACTCTAATCGCCCCAACCGTGAAAGGGAGGAGGAGAGGGCTCGGGGACCCAAGGATCCCACGCAGGCGGAGGACCGATGACTTCCTCCTTGGACTCATCCTCAGACCAACGACAGTTGTCGCGAATCCAATCATCCCTGGGAGCAGTGACAGAGCTAGTGACATGAGAGCAGGGAATGTTGAGAGCAGTCATGATGGCCTTATGGCACTGAACACTTTGTTGCTGATCAACATAATACTGATACTCATGGTTCTGGAGAAAGCAGAAAGTCTTCTTCACCTTTCCAAGCAGCTTCTTTTCCCAAGATGGATGCCTCTGGAGAGAAGGACCACTAGCACTAGAGCCACCATGAACAGAGGAGGGACCACCAACTTCAGTACGAGCCTTCTAGAGAGCTTCTTCCTTTTCTTCTTAGGAACGAGGCTTGTTGTGTTTGGTCACATGTAGTGTTGGGGATATGCTATATGGATATCCTCATAGCATGTCTCTTATCCGGATAACCCAGGTGACCCACAGTTGGTAGCATGGCCCATGGCCTGCTGGGCGGCCCAGTTAGATGGATCCAGAAGGGAGGACCATGCCGGATAAAGGAAGGCTACGGTGGAGTCACCAGCGTACCCGGAGCCTTGGAGTACAAGACAAGATAGACTAGTCATAGTCAGTGTAGGACTCTGTAACCTGTTCGGCTAGGACTTTTCCCTGTAACCCTAGGACCTGGCGACTATATAAGTCGGGCCTATGGGAGCCTTTAGGGCACAACTTCAGACAATCGAGTAGCGATTAGCACCCATCTCGTACAGCGAACCTATCTCTATAACTCAGCGTATTGCCATTATAGTGATTTATAGAAGGAGTAGGATTCTACCACCGTTGTGGGATCTGAACCTGGGTAAGCTGTGTTACCTCGTACACGTCAACCGTCCGCCTTACCCCACGTCTCTAAACACGCACTGTGAGGACCCCTCCATGGCATACTCGTCGGCAATACCACGACAGTTGGCGTCCACCATGGGGAAGAGGCGCTTCAGGCTCTCCAGCAGGCGAGGACCAAGATCTTCGCGGGAATCAGCGAAACCGTAGCCATCGGTCGCATTCTCTTCTTCGGCAATGTTCCATTGTCCCTCCCGACGAATTTTGGATCCCGGCGAAGACAAACCCTACGCGGTGTTCGATTGTTCCTATCGGAGACATCCACCTCTTCATCGGCGAAACCGACTCGGGCAGTAGTTCCCTGGGAGTCGAAGGAGCATAAAGGCCCGCACGGACTGCCTACGGGCAGGATACGTTCGCGGAAGGATCGATGTCGGATCTCTCTTCGGAGTTTGCCGAAAAAGATCAGAAAAATTCAAGGCCCACCCAAACCGACCATGTGCAGGATATAAAGGTTGAAGATCATTGCAAGTCCGCCGGCTTCGCCCGTGCATCTGGACAGCAGAGATCCAAGTTCGTCGGCGTGGTTACCATCTTCGATCTAGCGTGTTGCATTCAGAGAGAGGGCGAAAACCCCCGCGAATACCTTGCCAGGTGGCTCCGTATACGAGCCGATCTGGCCCACTACCCCAATGATGATGCTATGTATCACTTTGTGGAAGGACTGGACCATGGCACGCTTCTCCGGCATTTTCTAAGACGGCAGCAGGCGTCAGGGCATCTCACTTTCGAAAGTATGGTGAACACCGTCAAAAGCTACGCGGAGGATGACGGGGCAGCTCAAGCGGATCTTGCGCTCATTGGCGGAGCACCGCCGCCTCAACAACCGCCACCAACACCTCCGGCCGCCATTGTCGCAGCCGCGCCACCACCTCCAGTCATCATCGCTGCTGTTGCACCTCCACCCCCGTCATGGAGGAAGTCTTGGCACCCTCCGACTCTGTGATTGACATGCTTTATGCCGAGTTCAGTGCAGATTCAGAGGAGATAGATTTCAGTCCAGAAGAACTAGACTCCGCCATGCAGGATATGGAGGAGGAGTACACGCACAACGAGAAAGCCGACAAAGCCATCGTGTCTCGAGAGGTGTTCGTCACCATTGGGACAGCGATGGATGAAGATCAACCCGGACGAGCTTCGCCTACAGCGCTGGACAAGGGGAAGGGGCCACTTATTGCTGCTAACGATGATCATGCAAAGGTCATGCCTCCTCCGCCTCATCCAGTACAACAGCCGCAGGAACCCGGCACCGGCTCGAGCAATAACAACACCGCAAACTTGCCGCCTCTGACATCTACGGCTGCTGCCCAAGTTACTCCAGCTGATAGAGTGATGTATGACAACCTCCTCGTTGAGCCACTAAATGTAGCTCATATCCGGAACGTGACCCAGCTTGACGAGAAGCACCAGCAGTTGCTGGAGGAAACGCAGGCCATCACGGAGCAAGGTGCTAAGCTAGATCGAGATCTGGTCAACGTGCAGAAGTCCATAGAGAAAGCTAGAGCAATGGAGGCCGAATGCAAGACTCTGCTGCAGCAGCAGAAGGCCAAGAAAGCTCCGGCTTGCGTCATCAACGATCCTGGTGTACGGTGAAACCTAGGATGCCCCCCCCACGAAGCCGGCACAGGCCAAGTCATACATTGACAGTGAAGGCAGGCAGGTGATTCCCACTCCTCTCCTCAACCTCGCCGTCACCAAGACCATTCTGGAACAGGATCGATCGCCTAAGGCAGTGGAACAGGTCTATGACCTAGTGGCCAAGGCGGTGAAACAACAGGAAAATGCCACCTCTCAAAGGCTGGAGTCTGACCCAGCGTTTTGCCAGTCTATCCAGCACAAGCCGCCAAGGGACAGATCTCCTCTTGATGTCGGGTCTCAGATGGGTTCATCAGAACAAAGACAGAGGGATGTGCGCAATAGGAAGGATGCTATCCCCATATCCTCCGACCACGGAGAAAAGGCCCGAACTCATCGCTCATCATCATTGCCCCGCTCCCCCCGACATCGCGAAGACGCCAAGGCTCACCATCATACGGATATGCCCCCGCCAAGGCAGGGCGGCATCGTCATCCGTGACAAAGCGGAGCAGACCCGTCATGACGGAGAGCGCAACCAAGGATATAAGAGCAGGTCGCGCCATGACCCTCCGCGTCCGACAAGCAACCGCGACAGGCGTGAGGCATCGCAGGAGGGTAATAGCAAGAAGGCTAACCCACCGCCACCTCCGCCTCCGTCACCACCTAGAAGTCACCATGGAGGAGGAGGCCCGCGTCGTTCACGCAGCCCATCCCCCGTTGACAAGAAGAAGAAAAACTCGGAGCCATATGGCGCATGTTCGCGGATCGATAAGATCCACGAGGCCCGGGAAGGACCATACCTGGGACCACGTTGCTTTGGACCTGCGATACGGTCCACAACTTACCCCAAAGGTTTCCGGATTGACAAGACCATCAAGCCCTACGACGGCACCGCCAAGCCAGCCACATGGTTGCAGGACTATGGCAACACGGTGGAGATTGTCGGAGGCAACCCCAACGTGGCCGTCAAGTACCTCCCTTTAATGTTGGCAGGCACGACCCGTCAATGGATTGATGACTTGCCGGAGAAATCCATATGCAATTGGTTGGACATGCAAGAAGCATTCACCAAGAACTTCGAGGGTACGTACAAACGTCCCTGCACTGTCGGTGATCTACAGCGGTGCGTGCAAGAGAAAGACGAGACATCTCGTGCCTACCTCTCCCGCTGGCTGGATATGAAAAATTCCTGCGCAGGAGTGCACGCCCAGACCGCCATGGCCGCCTTCATCGATGGGTTGGAAAGGGGCACGCTGCTCCGACATAAGCTAAAGCGCTTGTAGGACAATCACCGGCTTGATTTGAACCAGATGATTCAGTTGGCCAGTGAGTTCGCAGCTGCCGACGATGATGCTCACGGCTCCCTGCCGGCAACGGCCGTTCCAACTCAAGCTCGAAGGAACAGCAGTACAAAGTGGAAAACCGCACCAGAAGAAAATCAAACTCCCGACATGGTCGCCATGACCTTTGCAGGACAAGGCGATGGCGGACAACGTGGCCGAGGACGGGGAGCTGGTCGTGGGCAACAGCGAGGAAGTGAAACTACCTCGTCATTGCACCGCGTTACCCAAACCTACAAGCAGTACTGCCAAATGCCATGCCTCGTACACCTCGATGTCAACGGTAAAGCCACTCACACCAATCGACACTGCAAGTTCGTCAACAACCTCAAGGAAGACCTGGAGTCCTGCTACAAGCGAAGTCGGAAGAACAGACCGCGAGGCAAGGGCAAGGGGAAGAAGGAGGAGGAGGAGTCCAAGTATTCAAGTGACATGGACGAGGACGTCGACCCCAAGCACGCCTCCAAGAGCGACGACAAAGGAAAGAACCCCTTCGTGAAGAAGTTTCCAGTTTACCACACTTTCCTTGGCACCCCCTCCGCCCGACAATAGAAGACCTCTATGAGGATCTTGATGGCTACTCTACCCCCAGTTCCCCAGTACCTGCGCTGGTCGGAGGTTGCAATTACTTGGGACAGGAAGGATCACCTAGACCTCATTCCTACGGAGAACCAATACGCCATGGTCATCAACCCCCTTATTGACGACAATGAGTTCACCAAGTGTATGGTGGATAGTGGAAGCAACATCAACATCATGTACCTGGATACACTACAGAAGATGAACTTGGCGGGGCAAACCTAAGGCGGACCAACACCATCTTCCACGGCGTAGTTCCTGGTCGGGAGGCTAGGTCCCTTGGGTGCATCACACTTCTAGTAGCTTTTGGCGATGTTAATAATTACCGCCAAGAGCACATGACCTTTGAGGTAGTCCCCTTCAAGAGCGTGTACCACGTCATATTCGGCCGCGACATATTCCACACCTTCATGGCCAAGCCATGCTTCCTCTACAACAAACTCAAGATACCCGGACCAAACGGTGTCATCACCATATCCGGAAGATTTACCAAAGCTAGGGACTGCGAGATTAATGAAGCAGCCTATGTGGAAGCTGTCCTCTACAGCGAAGAATCAAGGAGATCCAGAGCAAGGTCGATGACTCAGAGATGCCCGCGTCGAAGAAACAAATCTCCGACTCTGCTCCAGCATTCAAGGCCGCCATCGAGACCAAGCCGGTGGAACTTGTGGTAGGCGATGCCTCCAAGACCACCGCCACTGGGACAAACCTGGATCCCAAATAGGAAAGCGCGCTCGTTGAGTTCCTCCGTGAGAATAGGGACATCTTTGCCTGGCAACCTGCCGACATGAGAGGTGTACCTAGGGAACTTGCCGAGCGCAGCTTAAACATTGATCCAAAATGCAAACCAGTGAAGCAACCTCTACGACGCTTTGGAGATGAGAAGAGATGCGCCATTGGCAAAGAGATAGCTAGATTACTTAAGGCTAGTTTTATCCGAGAAGTCCTTCACACCCAATGGGTGGCCAATCCTGTACTTGTCCCCAAAAAGGGAACCAATGAATTAAGAATGTGCATTCATTACAACGGCTTGAACAAAGAATGTCCCAAAGATCCGTTTGCTTTGCCTCGTATTGACCAAGTCATTGACTAGACGGCTGGCTCGGAACTTTTGTGTTTTCTCGATGCATACTCAGGATACACCAGATCAAGATGAGGAAGTCGGACCAATTGGCCACTTCGTTCACTACTCCATACAACACGTTTTGCTATGTCACGATGCCCTTTGGGCTAAAAAAACGCAGGTGCTACATACCAGCGGACAATGCAACGTTGCCTACACAATCAAATTGGTCGGAACGTTCACGCCTATGTGGACGATATAGCGGTGATGTCTAAAAAGTCAAATGACTTAATCTCTGACTTAAAAGAAACCTTTGATAATCTTCGGAAATACAACATGATGCTTAACCCTAAGAAAGTGCGTCTTCGGGGTCCCAGCCGGCAAATTGTTTGGCTTCATCATTTCCCAGCGTGGAATCGAGGTCAACCCGGAGAAAATCAAGGCCATTTTAAACATAAACCGTCCGACATGTATAAAGGACATTCAACGACTAACAGGTTGTGTTGCAGCAGTTAGTCGGTTCCCCAGCCGACTTGGAGAGAAGGCTCTGCTGCTATACAAGTTGCTGAAGAAGGCAGACAATTTTACGTGGACGGACGAAGCAGATGCAGCATTGAAGCAGCTCAAGGAGATTATTTCCTCAGCGCCCATCCTTGCAGCACCCGAGCCTGGAGAGCCCATGTTACTTTACATGGGGGAAACCAACCGGGTAATCAGCATCATCGTTGTGGTAGAGAGGAAGGAACCAGGCTATGAGCAAGAAGTTCAACGACCAGTTTACTACATAAGTGAGGTCTTGACGGAGTCCAAGCAAAGTTACCCGCACTACTAGAAGATAGCTTATGGAGTATTCCTTGCTTCTCAGAAGCTGAGGCATTACTTTCAGGAGCACCTAATCATAGTGGTGAGCAAGACCCCACTGTCCGACATCATCAACAACAGTGACGCTATAGGAAGGGTCGCGAAGTGGGGCATTGAACTTTCCGCCTTCGAGATCACATACAAGCGACGCGATCTATCAAGTCACAAGCCCTGGCGGATTTTATTGCATATTGGACGGAGATGCCAGATGTTACTCCATTGTCGGAACCAGAGTACTGGGTGATGCACTTTGAAGGATCAAAGCTGCTCAATGGCTCAGGGGCTGGTGTATTGCTACAGTCACCAACTGGCGACAAGCTACACTACGTTCTGCAGATCCACTTCGAGGCTACGAACAACATGGCGGAGTATGAAGCACTCATTCACGGATTACGCGTGGCCAAGGATATTGGCATCAAGCGCATAGTTTGCAGTGGAGATTCCGACTTGGTTGCCCAGCAGGTGGCTGGCATCTGGAATGCGCGGAACCCTATGATGGCGGCATATCGAGACGAAGTGGACGAGATAGCCAAGAGCTTATTGGGCTACGAAGTCAAGTATGTACCTAGGGAGAAAAACGAGGCGGCTGATCTGCTATCTAAGCTTGGATCAGGGCGCAAACAAATTCCGCCAGGAGTTTTCCTAGAGCATCTACCGACACCATTCGTGAAGGGATCCGACATCTACAACCCGGATAGAGTTGACTCTTTTGTCCACATCGTGGCAAAGATCCCTCCGGCTTGGACAAAACCGTTCATGGAATATCTCGAACACGGAACTTTGCCCGACGACAAAGTCGAAAGATGGCAAATAGTACGTTGAGCGAAGGGCTATACCATAATCAATGGACAACTCTACAAAAGGAGCACTACTGGTGTATACCTTAAGTGTGTTTCCCAGCTAGAAGGTATTGAAATTCTACGCGAAATCCATCTCGGAGATTGCGGGCATCACGCTGCTCCTCGATCGTTGGTCGCGAAAGCCTTACGGCAAGGATTCTACTGGCTGACCGCGAAGGCGGACGCTGATAAGCTGGTTGAGACATGCATAGGATGCCAGTATTATGCCCGACAACCACATGTTTCTACTGAAGAATTGCGAACAATACCAATAACTTGACTATTACAAACAGCACCATGTGGGTTTACGCATATGCTAGTAGCAGTTGATAAATTCACTAAATGGATAGAAGCTAAACCCATTAGGAAGCTTGATGGGGCAACTGCCCTCAGGTTTGTCCGGGATCTAGTGGTGAGATTTGGTCTCCCACATAGCATTATCACCGACAACGGCAGCAACTTGTCACTCGGATAAGTGTTGGCTTATTGTTGGGAGAAGGGCATCCGACTTGACCTTGCATCTATGGCACATCCACAATCCAATGGTCAGGTTGAGCGAGCCAATGGATTAATTCTGCAGGGAATAAAGCCACGTCTTGAGGCACCGCTACATAGAGCAGCTAGAGCCTGGGCGGAAGAATTGCCATCTGTGCTGTGGAGTTTGTGAACTACACCCAATAGATCCACCGGCTACACCCCTTATTTCATGGTATATGGAGAAGAAGCCATCCTACCTCCCAACATACTTCACGATGCACCAAGGGTTGCCGCTTATGACGAGGATGACGCTGAAGAATCCAGACGCCTAGATGTGGACCTTCTCGAGGAGGAGCGCGTTTTGGCATGCCAAAGATCCGCCATCTACCAGCAGAAGCTACGCAGCTACCATAGTCGCCGCGTTCGGCATCACTCGTTTAAAGAGGGGGATTTGGTGCTCCGACTTAGGCAGAAGAAGTCACACAAATTATCCCCGCCATGGGAAGGACCGTTCATCATAAGCAAGGCATTGCTCAATGGGTCTTACTACCTCGTTGACAATCGTGAACTGAAGGATAGAGCCAACGAGGATCATAAGCGTAAGCGACTTGACCCGGATGATGACTACCCGGAGCTTGATCGTCCATGGAACATAGCACAACTACGTCCTTTTTACACTTAGCAATTTTTATCTAATTGTGTACCTCTTATATGATCAATGAAATAAATCTCTCTAGTTCACTCATATTTCTGAGTATTTTACCTCCTTTAGTGTTCATTTTTGGATCATATAAAATATTTATGCACAAGTTTTGCGATTGCACTTGTGAAAATTCCGCCTACGGGCGTTAGCTTAAGTTTTCTGGTCTACACGTTCTTTGTCGTTTTTATGTGGATTCTGGAGTAGTGACTTTTGGCACTTATTGTCGGCAATTTTGTACTTAGGTTATTTATGGTGCCATTGGGCATCATCACCTAAGCGCATGGTTCCGACAACGAGTCTTCCGACTCATAAAAAGTCAAGCATAAGAACCAAAGTAATGGATAAGCCAGCACTTGCTAAAAAACATATACATGCTGGAAATAATTCTTGAGTAGCAGGACATACATCATTGTTTTCCACCTTAAGTTAATACATAGTTTTTTCCACATACGCATCACAAAGGAAACAAATATTACATATTGTTTTTCATTCCTTTGGCGCAGGCGACTTGGAAGCAGCGTCATCGGCAGCAGGAGAATCACCCTCAAAGTCGGCAGTGTGAAGAGACTCGGAGGAGCTTTGGTTGCCGCCATCGATGATACTCATTGGCAAAAAGACGTTGACGTCGACTAACTCGGTGACTCTGGTGTCATAACCCGCGAGTGACGACAAGATGGATTCGCGGTTGATCGCTTTGCCATCATCATCCACGTCGGGAATGCCAGAGTTTACCGTGTCAATGTCGGCATCTTCATAGTGTTCCTTTACCATGGACAACGCCATACTTGCACCGGGCCGTGCACATGAAGCTTTCCAGCTTGTGATACGCTCGGGGGCTCAGCGCAGGATCTCCGAGAACTTCGTCACAGAGTCTGATGCCTTGATATTGATCTGGAGGGGCTTGGCAATCTCTTTGGCTTGCGCGATGGCGGTGTTGATGAAGTTGACGACAAGAACCATGCATTCCTTTGCTGGAGGAGGCGACCGGGTTAAACCCATAGGAGCTGCAAATTCCGAGAAAGGAGCACATGAGTTCAAAAGTTCAAAGTATCCAGACTACAGGAATCCAAGGCGAAGAAAACTTACTAAAAATGCTGTCCTCAGCTTGCCAGAGGGTATCCGCCAAGGAGTCCCGTTCTTGTTGAAGGAGCTTATACGCTTCATGATGGCGTTCATTCTGCTCATCGGCAGCTTTCTTCTGATCTCTTAAAATCGAGATCTCCTCCTTCAAGCGGTTAATCTCCTCGGTGGCGGAATCCTGCAAGGCTTTCATCGATTCCTCATGCATTTTCAGCATGTCCTTCCTCTCTTGCTTGAGGATTTTGTTCTCACTATCTAGCTGCTGAATATGCTTGGATTGCTCGACAATATCCTTGGCCTTGGCAACATATTCTACAAGTCGGATAAACAACAATACACAGTGAGTACTCGGAGAATGTGGGCACAAAACCAAGTCGGAATGCGAAAAAGAAAATAGACGCTTGCTCTTGGTGATCTGTGCCTTCAAGAAGGCAGTTTTACCCTTTTCGGCTTCCAAGTCTGCGTGCATCTTCTGGTACTTGTCGTTGGCCATGCCCCTCCGAGCATTCTCGTTCTATGGAAAAAAGAAAAGTTAAACGTTGTTTGGTCTACTTGGAGCATCTAGCCGGAATATTTCCACCTAGACGCTCGGGGGCTACAACGAGACTTTTTAACTTAGCAATATGCTTAGTCTTTCTTTAAGCATCTAGTCGGAACTAATTCAGCTTTTGATTAGAAGCTTGGGGGCTACAGTATAAAGTTTTTAACTCGGATATATGCTTAGCTTCTCTTTAAGCATCTAGTCAGAACTAATTCAGTTACAACTAGAGGATTGGGGGCTACAATATTGAAATTTATAAACACTGCGTATGCTACTCTTAAAGCATCTAGTCAGAATTATTCATTCCACCTATATGCTTGGGGGCTGCAGTGAGAAGTTTTCTACCTTAGTCACTCTTAGAGCATTCAGACGCCAAAACCTATGGTTTTCTGTCTAAATCCTCAGGAGCTACAATGGGATACTCATATAAAATGAAAAAGGAAAATAAAACTTACAAGTGCAATGATCTTGAGGTTGGTAGCACTCTCGGCCAACAGCTTGCCAAAGTATACGTTGTTTCCTCGCAAGATCTCTGCTTGACGGAGGAGCTCCTCGAGACCGCACATCGGAGATGTTGGCGTCGCACCAGGAACCAGAGCAGTGCCACCCGGCTCAAGTGTCGGATAGACTATCTTCGGGAATTCTATGGGTTTCTGGGGGGCGAGGATGCCGCCTTCGGCAGAAGTACCAGCTTCCACCACCGCCTTACCGCTACCGATGACATCCTTAGCCGGAGCTTCAGCCATTTGGTGTGCGGCACTTTCCTGTGTCGCCTGCTCGCCGACAACAGCAAGCTCGGTAGAGGCACCTAAGTCCACTTCCATGGCAGAAGGGCCAGATGCTTCCTTAGCTTGTGAGCTTGTTGGAGCAGAGGAGGGCTTGACGGTAGGAGTGACAGGGGCGATGGCGGGAGATGCATCGCGATGCAGCATGTCCTTGATGGTTCTAGAAGCCCCCCAATGTTTTGGAGGTCTTCTTCAAGCTGGTCGTGGCTTTCTTCTTGAAACATGCAAAAATGCATAAGTACGGGAATAAGACAGACAAATGGACAATGTCAGAGAGAAAGAAACTTACACAAGAGGGGTTGCTTTGGCAAAGGGGATTCCGGTAATCTTTCTTTTCTCCGCCTCCAGGGCGGCGGTAGTATTTTTGGAGGCTCCACCCTCCGTCTTCTTCTTCTTGCATCTGTCGGCAGCGTTAGAGGTGGAGCTCTTCCGCTTTCGTGCCACCAGAGCATTATCGTCGGACACGACGGTGACTTTCTTCATCTTTGGATCATAGATTTGAGGAGCCATGCTGTCCTCATCTATGTTGCTAAGCTGTTAAGTGAAGAACCACCATGTTAGATGGAATGGCAATTTCTAGACGGAAGAACTGGAGTATATGTCATACACAGAAAATAAGCAGTTACCTTTGGGCACTTGCTCTTTACAAACATGTCGTAGGTGATGGCGAAGCCACGCTTCTTGTCCTTCACCTTGACGATGTCCTTGAGACGAAGCTTGACGGAGTCGCTCGAGAAATTGTCCACGGAGATGCGGAGGCTATCCCTTCTGTCGTTGGTATGCACGTGCATCAGCTTCAAGCGGTGCTGTAGAGGCTGGATTCGCCTGATGAACCAGCACATGGCTAGGTCCAAGCCGGTCAACCCCGTCTCTACGAACCACTCTATCCACCTTATAGCGCGGGAAGCGTCGATGTCGGAGGGAAGGGAGGCCTGGGATCTCCATGTTGAGGCTTCGGCGGAGGCTCCATCGACGAAGTCTGGGTACATTACTTCTCGGTTAGCCAGAGGGATATTTGGACCATAGAAGTAAGTACGCTGCCAGTTCCTGCAGGACTCGTGGCCGACGATGCCGGGGAACCGCCGGCCAGGACGGATCTTGAAGCTAATGGTGCCACAATTTATAAGTCCATCCTTGCTGGCCTCGACTTCGCGTTTGACGGTGAAGAAATACACAAAGATATCTAGCCTAGGCCTAATCCCTAGGTAACCCTCACAAAGCGCCGCATAATTGCTAAGCGCTAGGATACTGTTGGGAGAAAGGTTTTGGGGCTATACTCGGTAGTGGTTCAAGACGGCAAGGAAGAAGTTAGAGATGGGCAGGGAGACACCGCGTACCAATTGGGTTTTGAGGTACACCTTTTCTCCGGCTTGGGGAGAAGGTGTGACCTCGCCGGCCGGCGCCGCCCGCCAGGCGAGCCCCCCCCGTCGCGGGGAGGTAACCCTCGATTATCGGCTCCTTAATGTCACGGTCCGTAATATCCGAACCACGCCAGTCGCCTTTGTGGGAGTCGTTGTCCTCCTCCAGTAGCTCCAGCGCCGCTGGATTGTGGTCGCCGCCGGTGGATTCAACCACCGCAGATACGGGGATGACCAGGCCCTCTGGGGGCACGACGACGGAGCTCGACGGCTTCGCCGCGGCTTCGCTCGACGCCGCCATCAAGGGAGAAGGACCACTGCTAGCCATTGCGAGTGTTTGGAGGTGACTGACGAGATTGGAGCTAGGGCTTTTTAATGAATTGCACAGAGAGCTCGAGGGGGCGCTCGCTGGAGGAAGAAGATGATGCGAAGAGAGAATGAGGTGAAAAGTAAAATTTCCACCATAGTTACTATTTATGGTCTCCAGCATCAAGATTCGTGCAGCTTGATCGGACGGTTGCCGCGTAGACGACGTGTGCGCGAACGTGCGCGGAAATTTCGCCACATCCCAACCATCGCCACCAACGGTTCGTATCGCTCGCGCGGGAAAATCGGACATGATTGCGTTCTTTGCATATGTGAGTTACGAGGCGTCGCTGACCTATGTTTGCGTCACCATAGCTATCATAGGCAGATGAACCATCACATCAGAAGATTTCGGCATGGACAGATCCAATCCGACTACGAAAGAGTACGATGAAAGATTCAGCATTTCTCCGAGTTATAAATTGAAGACGGAGAAAAGCTTGCAGGGTTCCTTGGGAGGACTACAAGATATTGCTTGACGATTTGCTGACATCCATCTAGACGGAGCATTCAACGTGGAGAGGCAAGACGGCGCAAGATCTCGGAGTTCTCCGGGGGCTACTGTTGGGGATATGCTATATGGGTATCCTCATAGCATGTCTCTTATCCGGATAACCCGGGTGGCCCAAAGTTGGTAGCATGGCCCATGGCCTGCCAGGCGGCCCAGTTAGATAGATACAGAAGGGAGGCCCATGCCGGATAAAGGAAGGCTACGGTGGAGTCACCAGCGTACCCGGAGCCTTGGAGTACAAGACAAGCTAGACTAGTCATAGTCAGTGTAGGACTCTGTAACCTGTCCGGCTAGGACTTTTCCCTGTAACCCTAGGACCTGGACACTATATAAGTCGGGCCTATGGGAGACTTTAGGGAACAACTTCAGACAATCGAGTAGCGATTAGCACACACCTCGCACAGCGAACCTATCTCTGTAACTCGGTGTATTGCCATTATAGTGATTTATAGCAGGAGTAGGATTCCGCCACCGTTGTGCGATCTGAACCTGGGTAAGCTGTGTTACCTCGTACCCGTCAACCGTCCGCCTTCCCCCACGTCTCTAAACACGCACTATGAGTACCCCTCCATGGCGTACTCGTCGGCAATACCACGACACGCATCTTCTTCTCCTCATGAATGGTGATGTTTGCTTCAGAGAAATGCATACCTATCACCGCAAGCCACTTGTGATTGATGAGATTCTTAATATAGGGAGCATAGGGGCAAGAGCACTTGTCAATGATAGCCTGCCACATCTCGGTGTAGATGAAGTGCATGACATCCATCTGCCTGTCAGAGTCATGGCAAAGATAAGTCTGATGCATGAGATCAACCTGATAAGCATGAAACTGATCAAAGTTGCCAGCCTTGGGAGAGATGGTGTTCAAGTACACCCCGCGCATGATATCCTAAACTGGACACAGATGATTCACAAAACCAACAGTGCCCCATCCTTCAATGTAGAGAGGCTCCAGGACCTTAGGATCAGCAACTTGGGTGGTACGAACACGCCAACCATTTGCCCCTTTGCTAGACTGAATGGGATACCCAAGGAGCTCAGCAAACTCAGACCATTGGGCAGTAAGCAGCACGCCATTGGTCATCCACTTCATAACCCCTTCAGTAGAGGAGCTCATTTTCAGGTGAAGAGTAGTGTAGAATTAAGCAATAACACCTTCATCGAAGTTCTGACGGTGCTCCATGAGGGGAATCACCCCAAACCTCCTGCAAATATCAAGAGCCTCGCCAAAGTATGCATGTTTTTCTTCCATGTGAGCCACATTGATGTACTTCTGAGGAGCAACCACAAACTTTGTCTTGGTATCATAGATTTTAGCAAAGATTTGTTCCTGACGACAGTTGTGGAAGAGGGGATCCAAGCAGAGACGGTCACGAGGAATGAGGTAGGGATCCGCACGCCTGAATTCAGAGTAGGCCTTCTGAGTGCATTTAGAGATCTTGGCCTTGGATTTGTTAGGCCCAGCAGCAATGGCCTTCTAAGAGTCAAGAACATGCCTCTTTACCTCAGCAGCAGCACGACGAGCAGCAGCAGACCTCTGACGGCTAGTTTCAGTGGATGGACGGACCACCTCAACATCATCTTCATCGATCTCAGGAGGAATATTGGAGGATGGTCGATAGAGACTCTTGCCTTTGAGGGAACCACCTTGCCCTAAGAAGAAAGCAAAATAATAGGGAGGGAAGGTGGGGTAATGCACAAGTTCGGAATAAGATACAAAAGGAGATTGGAAAAATACAGTTAGGAAATTTTTTACTGTCGCCGGAACTTTCGGTGTAAATGGTCCACCGGGATTTCTGGTCGTGGCTCACCGGAAGTTCCGGTGAGACCACGAACTGGCGGTTTAAACAACAAGTTCAATAGATCTAGATCTACAAGGCACAAGTACAAAATTTCCAAGAATGTATTGGACCAATCTACCCTAGCATGATACCCTAGGCCTACCAAGATCTCCCAACAAGTTCTAGCCAAAGAACTAGCCTAGACAAGGTGAGCCCTAAATCAAGCAATGGTGAGAGAGCTAGATCTCCATTAATGGAGGGAGTTGAGGGCAAATACCGGCGTCCATGGCAGGAGATCGAGGTGGGGAAGGTTCCCATGGAGCAGATCTAAGGAGGGGTGGCCGGATACGAAGGGGCCAGAGCACCTTCGTGGAGAGTTCTTCGCCGACGGCTGCTCCAAATAAAAGATGGGTCTTGGGGAAAAGAGGAAGAAGATCCCGTTTTCCCCAGGGCCCACCTTATATAGGACAGAGAGCCTCACCGAAAGTTCTGGTGAACCAGAAGTTCCGGGTCAGGCAGAAACTTTCCAGGTCAGCAGGTGGTTCCTATGAACAACTAGCTGACCGGAAGTTCCGGCAGCTGACCGGAAGTTCCGGTGACGCCAGAAAAACTTCTCAGGTTTGGAAGAAAACAAGGAAGAACTTGTGCAGGGAATAGAGAGGGCTTGAGGAAAGGAAAGGCTTAGGATAGAGAGCTCAAACTGTGAAGAACCAAAGCCACCAAAAACCAAGAAAAACACAAAAATAACCAAGCACACAAATAAAAACAAGACAAGGGACAAAAACGGGTCGGTGGCCGAGGCCACCTTATATAAGAGTAAATGGCTTGACACCGCGAAGATATATCTTCAATTCATTACCAACACTCATCATGAAGCTCAAATGGTCTCCTTTAGAGACTATAGAGTATGAAAACTTTAATGTGCGCATAATAGGGATAGTGTTTGTTCATGAGAGGAACTACACTCCCCCTAAATCCATGCGTACATCCAAACAAGATACACATTGCGACACGGATAGGTGTGCAAGATACTCAAGCCACATTGCTCGAATCAATGATATTTAGCTCATGCCTTAACTCTCGGAACCTTGCTTCATCAAGAGGCTTCGTGAAAAGATCCGCAAGATTTGCCTTGGTGGGAACATACTCCAAAGAAATGTCTCCTCTAGCAACATGGTCTCGAATGAAATGATGACGAATCTCAATGTTCTTAGTCCGGTTGTGTTGCACGGGATTGTGAGCAATATCAATGGCACTCTCATTGTCACAAAGAAGAGGCACCTTGTCAAAAGATAGTCTGAGATCCTTCAAAGTTTGCTTCATCCATAGCAATTGAGCACAACAACTTGCGGTGGAGATGTACTCAGCTTTGGCAGTGGACATAGACACACAGTTTTGCTTCTTAGAGGACCAACAAACCAAAGATATTCCAAGAAATTGACGAGCTCCAGAGGTTGACTTTCTTCCCACTTTGTCACCATCCCAATCCGAGTCCGTGAATCCAATAAGGTCAAAGCTGGCTCCCTTGGGGTACCACAACCCAGAGTTTGGGGTATGAACCAAATATCAAAAGATTCTCTTGACCACCACCATGTGGCTTTCTTTTGGTGTGGCTTGGAATCTTGCACACATACCCACACTCAACATAATATCCGGTCGGGATGCACAAAGATAGAGCAAAGAACCAATCATAGAGCGATAGAGTTTTTGATCCACATCCTTACCCTTGGGATCGAGATCAAGATTAACCTTAGTTGGCATGGGAGTCTTGGCACCTTTGACTTGATCAAACTTGAAATTCTTGAGCATGTCTTGGATGTATTTGGCTTGGTTGATGAAAGTCCCTTTTCTCAATTGCTCGACTTCAAACCCAAGGAAAAACTTCAACTCCCCCATCATGGACATCTCGAAGCGGTCGGTCATGAGCTTGGCAAAATCCTTATTAAAAGCTTTGTTAATAGAACCAAAGATAATATCATCAACATAGATTTGGCATACGAACAAGTGGCCTCCAACTTTCTTAGTAAAAAGAGTGGGATCAATGAGGCCCACTTTGAAGCCACGGTCTAACAAGAGCTCTCTAAGGCAATCATAGCACACACGTGGGGCTTGTTTGAGGCCATAGAGTTCCTTATTGAGCTTGTAGACATGGTTCGGGAAAAGCGGATCCTCAAAGCCTGGAGGTTGCTTGACGTATACCAACTCTTTCAAAGGCCCATTAAGAAAAGCACTCTTAACATCCATTTGATGCAACTTGAAGTTATGATGAGTAGCAGAAGCAAGAAGCAAGAAGCATACAAATGGATTCAAGGTGAGCAACATGGGCATATGTCTCACCATAGTCGATGCCCTCAACTTGTGAGTATCCTTGGGCAACTAACCTTGCCTTGTTGTGCACAACTATTCCATTCGCATCACACTTGTTCTTGAAAACCCATTTGGTACCGATGACGTTTTGACAATCTTTGGGCCGCTCAACCAATGTCCAAACATTGTTCCTCTTGAATTTGTGAAGTTCTTCGTTCATAGCATCAATCTAATCATCATCTTCAAGAGCCTAGAAGAGCTAAAGGAGGCTAGTTGCCTCCTAGTAGTGCAACCTTTATTGAAATCTACATAAACATTATCAAGGATATGGCCATCTCGAACGAGCTTGGCGAGACGATAGGCTTGACGACGGGCTTGTGCTTCAACACGAGATTCTTGAGCAACCACTTGGTCATTGCCACCATTGGATCCCCAGCCTTGACTATAAGCACGAACACGAGGATCATCTTCATCAATTTCCACTTCGGGGGAGTCATCATTTGGAGTAGATCCTTGATTATCATTGGCTTGCCCTTGATCTTGACGATCTTGACCTTGAGGAGAGCCGTGACCTTGAGGAGGAGGAGTCCCATCTTGGGGAGGTTGATGTAGTTGATGAAGAGCTTGACCTTGGGAGGTGCCTTAAGGAGGAGCCCCATCTTGGGGAGGTTGATGTTGTTGATGAAGAGCTTGATCTTTGGATCTTAGAGAGTCATGAGAATGAGGAGATTCGAAAGAGCTTGAGGGAGCTTGTGCCAAAATAGTAGGTCCTTGAGAGGCAAGATGGTCTTGTGAGAGTGAGGGATCCACTTGAGTAGAGATTGGTCCTTCTCCTTCGTCCACAAGGGGATCCTCAATGGGGAGGTGGAAACCTACACCCATTCTTCTTATGGTCTTAGGAGGAATTTCATCACTTAGATCACAAACACCATCTAGTCTAACAAGAGACTCATGGTTTTCATCAAACTTCACATTGCTCATCTCTTCAACTCTTCCATTGGCTTTGTTGTAGACTCTATAAGCATGGGACTGATTTGAGTAACCAACGAAAATTCCTTCTTGAGCCTTGGATTCAAACTTGGACAAACGAACTCATTTCTTGAGAATGTAGCACTTGCAACCAACACTTGATAGTAGCTAACATTTGGATTTTTCCCGGTGAGCAGCTCATAGGGGGTCTTGTTCTTTTTCTTGCGAAGGTAGAGCTGGTTGGTTGCATGGCAAGCGGTGGAGATGTCCTCGGCCCAAAAGTTGTATGGAGACTTGAATTCAGCTAGCATAGACCGAGCCGCATCCATCAAAGTGTGATTCTTCCTTTCGACAACTCCATTTTGTTGAGGGGTATAGGGAGTGGAGTATTGATGCTTGATTCCTTCATCACTAAGAAACTCATCCAAAGTATAGTTCTTGAACTCGGTGCCATTGTCACTTCGAATTGAGAGAATGGTTGCATTGTGTTTCTGTTCAACCTCATTGGCAAAATCGATGACGGTTTGTTGAGTCTCACTCTTGTACTTGAAGAAGAACAACCAAGTGTATCTTGAGAAATCATCCACAATAACCAAACAATACTTCTTGCCTCCAAGGCTATCATGAGAGGGAGGACCAAAAAGTTCCATATGCAAGATCTCCAAACATCTCTCCGTGGTGATTTGATTAAGCACTTTGTGAGGAGTTTCATGCATCTTCCCTTCAATTCAAGCCCTACAAACACGATCTTTGGCAAAATAAACATCGTTAAGCCCAAGGATGTGGCCCTCGGAGTGAAGTCTTTTCAAAGTTCTCATGTTAACATGGGCTAGGAGGCGATGCCACAACCATCCCTTGTCGGCTTTAGCATAGAGACATAGAGCATAAGGAGTAGTGGTCCCTGAAAAGTCTACCACATACAAGTCATGCTCTACGTACCCAACGAAAGCCACCTTGAGAGAATTGCTCCATATGAGGACCACGTAATTCACATGGAAGAAAGAAGAAATACCCATAAACGCAAGAGCACGAACTGAAAGTAAATTATAACCAAGAGTTTTGACAAGCATGACGTCAACCAAGGATATATCCGGGGTTACCACCACTTTGCCAAAACCCAAAACCTGAGAACTCTTTTTATCACCATAGGAGACCATGGTGTTGGCAATATTTGGCCTCATCTCCGTCATGATAGACTTGCTTCCGGTCATATGACTTGTGGCACCACTATCAAGCACCCATTTTGATCCACCGGAAGCATAGTCCTACAAGAAAATCAAGCTTTGGTTTTAGGTACCCATTTTGCAATGGGTCCCCTTTTGTTAGTAACAAGAGTCTTTGGCACCCAAATGGCCCAATGATAATCATGCGTGTAAGAAGTTCCAACATATCTAGCATATACATGACCATCATAGGACTCGCAAAGAATATAAGAGGGATTGTTCTTTCCGGCAAAGTAGTCACTTTGCAAGATGGTTGGACCATATGAGGGTCCTTGAGCCATGCCCTTGTTCTTTTTCTTGTTCTTGTTATTCTTCTTCTTCTTCTTAGTCTTGGCAAGTTGATCCTTCAACGCCTTGTTCTCCTCAATGAGATGCTCATGCTTGCAACAAGGGTTAGAAGTGCTAGACAAGTCTATAATTTGCACAGCGGAAGACTTAGCATGTTCACAAGTTAGTTGGGTTTGAAGTTGTTCATGGGCTTCAAAAAGACTTGATAATTTGCTCTCCAAGGCTTTGTGTTCCTCTTTGAGTTTCTCATGGTCTTCTTGAGTCCTATCATGACCAACCACAAACTCAACGTTTTCTTTCTTAAGCACTTTAACCAAAGCAAGAGCATGATCACGTTCTTTAACTAGAGAGCACATGGTGTTGTTATTGTCATCAACAAGTTTAGACACACTTTCTTCAAGATTAATTCTCATATTTTTCTCACCCTCAAGACTTTGAGTGAGAGAGGCAATTTCATCGGTGGCATCTCTTTCATTTTTACTTAACAAGTCAAGAAGTTCTTCCTTTTCATCTAAAGCATCCCTAGCATTGTCAAGTTGTGCAAGCAAGTACTCAAAGCAAGTTTTAGTTTCTTCATCCAAGGTAGCAAAAAATTCACACATGTCAATCATCTCTTTATTCACCTCTAGAGCAACAAGATCAAGAGAAGAAGGCTCACTAGAGATGGGTTGAGGAGTGGGTTTAGATGTTACCTCGGTGGCCATGGCCATGAGACACTTTTGGTTGGAGGAGATGACGTTCTCATTAGGTGAATCGAAGAGGGACAATCATGGAGTATAGGTAGTGGCAATGGCAGCAACTCCCACAATCTCACCACCTTGGACTTCATCATCATCATCTTCATTCATGCCCGAAATGTATTCTTCATGGACCACAATAGCTCGTTCCTTGTTGGCGACGTTCTTGACGACGTAGTTCTTGTTCAAAGGATGAGGAGGTCTTGACTTGATCTTGCGAATGAGACGACCACCATTGTCTTCACGGTTCTCAAAGGGACACTTGGCCACAAAGTGACTCTTGTCGTTGCAATTGTAGCATGACCTTGCCTTGGGAGACTTGTTGGGTGAGTTGAATCTTGAGTTGTCCCTTGACCTTGACTTGAGCCCGGACTTGTTCCAAAAGGCCCTTGAAGCGAGAGCAAGATGTTCGTTGAAGGCACATTTGAGGTCCTCTTGAGACCACTCACTTGATGTATCATCATCATCAACCTCAATAGCCTTGGCCTTCAAAGCAAGATTCACTTTGGTTGATCCAATGGCCCTAGCACGGGCGGACTTCGCATTCTTCTTGGCAATGGTCATGGCAATCACTTCACTCAAGACTTCTTGGGAGGTCACTAGGTGAAAGTTGGTTCTTCCCTTGATAGAGTTGAGCTTTTATTTTTCAAACGGAAGGAGATCTTGAATGAACTTCCTCTTCATGAACTTGTCATCAACATAGGTTGCCCCAAGATCCCTCATAGTGCAACAAAGGACCTTGAGCCGCCTATACATGTCTTCGGGGGTCTCATCATCTTGCATAGCGAAACCATCGCACTCGTTGTTGACTTCATCAAACTTGGAGCTTTGGATGCTTGCATTCCCAACAAAGAGCTCGGTGAGTTGATCCCATGCTCCCTTGGCAGTGTCGAATTGGCGAATGTGAGCAAAGTTCTTTGGAGTCAAAACCTTTTGAATCATCCCCAAAGCCGTGGCATTGAGTTGCTTGTCCACCACTTCACCACGTGTCAACTTCTTTGGGTCATATGGAGAGAATCCATCCTCCACAATCCTCATTAACTCAATAGAAGAGCTGGAAATATGTGAGTGCATTAGATACTGCCAATTGGCGAAATTTAAAGTATCTATAATAGGTGGTGCTCCTTGAGGAATGATGTGTGGCATGGGAATGGGTGGATCCGGAGTGTACTTTGGCGGTGGGGGTACCGCCGAGTAGTCCTTTCCTCCATTTTCCTCTTTGGAAGTTGAGGTCTCGGGCTCCTCGGTGTTCTCACTTGGGAACTTGGTGGATGTTTGATCAACAAAACCAAGTCCCAAGTGAGTGGTGACAGCCATGGGATTCACCCCGAGGGCGGTCACCGTAACGGTGGGAGGAAGCTCGGTGGTTTGGGGTGTGGCAAGAGCAACCATGGGGTTTGGCTTGAGAGACCGCAAGATAGTCATCATTTCCTTGAACTTGGACATCATGGATGTCTCCAATTGCTTGAGGTCATCCATGGTGGACAAGCTCTTAGGATTTTCAGTTTCACTACCCCCTTCGTCGGCCATTGTCTCTTAGGCGGTAAATCCCGAAATAAGATCCTTGGCTCTAATACCAATTGAAAGTACCGACTTTGAATCTGCTAGAGGGGGGGGGGGGTGAATAGGCGACTACCAATTTTTAATTTGTTTCACGCTTTTAGGATTAACGAGAAGTGAAGTTATCTAGATGTGCAACTAGGTGAACAACCTATATGCAAGAAAACTTACAACAACCACAAGAACGGTAAAGGAGAAGAATTAAAGGAAGGGAACGAAGTAACCGAAGCAGGACACAGAGATGTAATTCCTGTAGTTCACTCCCAAGGAGCTACGTCTATGTTGGAGAGGTGTCGGGGCCACACAAGATCACCCGAGTGCCACAAAGGCCTCACCTTCTTCTCCGGTGAGATCCCCCACAAAGGAGGCCTCACAATCCACTAACCGGTGACCTTGAAGGTTCCAACCGAAACCTTTACAACAAGGTTGAGGGGGAAGCTCCACAAATCAATTGGAGGCCCTCAACGACACCACAGAGCTTTACAACATAAGCCCTTCGCTCCGAGGATGCCCTACACCGTCTAGGGTTTCAAGAAATCCAAGAGCAACAAGATCCACAAAGGATAGGTGGCAAAATCAAATCTTCTTTGGTGGAAGTGTAGATCTAGGTCACCTCCCTCACCTCTCAAAAGATCAAGTGATTCGAGTGGCTAGGGAGAGAGATCTAGTGAGGTGAAGCTCAAGCATTAATGGAGGAGAGAGAAAATATTCAGGTTAGGTGGGAGGAAGAAGGAGGGCGCCTTAAATAGGCCCCCTCCACGCTGAATCGTTACTGCCTCCGCAACCTCACCGGAACTTCCGGTGAGGGGCCGGAAGTTCCGCCCAGCAAGGCTCCAACGGTCATCATCCCGTTGACGCCCGCTCCAAAAGCTCGACCGGAAGTTCTGGTCAAACTGACAGGAAGTTCCGGCGAAACTTCTGATGCAAGTTCCGTCAAATATACCACTTCAAATAGAAGGGTGCTGACCCTTCAGCGGAACTTAGAGAGGAACTAGGGGCAGAACTTCTGGGTCGCGAAGCATGTCTGACTGGAAGTTCCTGTGTCTGGGCGGAAGTTCTGCTCAGGAACTTTCTGGTGGGAGCAACGGAAATTCCTCACCGAAACTTTTGGTGCAACTTCTGGTGGAAGTTTCGGCAAATAGAGCATACCCAAACAGAAGGTTCTGGGAGCTCACCAGAAGTTCCAGCGGAAGTTGGATCGGAACAAAGCCCCAGATCATCCCACAGAAAAGTCCTGGTCGGAACTTCTGGCGCCTGGCCGGAAGTTCCGATCAAACAAAAACGGCTCCAGCAGATCAGAACCTCGCTCTCTCGCATAAAAATAGGATGTTTGTGGTGGTGCATATGGGGTTTGTGCAAGAACAAGTGATTTCCCACATCCTTCCGAGATGGACCCCCTCTTGATAGTACGGCGACCTAAAGCAATAAAAAGAGAGAAACTAGAAAAACTAAAAGCCACCGTCTTCACGAGATCCCAAAGAGGGCATCCACAAAATCCATAGGAATCATCAAAAGCATTTTTCCTGAAACTCAAGTACACGATTAAACCACAAGTGGGATTGTCATCATCACCAAAATAGCATGGGAAAATATAGTCCTTTCAATCTCCCCCTTTTTGGTGTTTGATGACAATCCCAAATATTTGCATAATGATGGAAGTAATATTTGTAATGGATGGAATAAGCTCCCCCTATATGTGTGCAAGTTATAGATAATGCTCTAAGGACAAGACTAGCACACATAAAAGGAGGCTCCCCCTCCCAATTGCAAAGATAGAACAAATGCACGGGATAGATAGTATAGAGATCATACCGTTGCACCAACCAACTGTGGTGGAGACAATAGAGGAAATATCAAGGGAGACTAAAGATGCTCCACCACCATATACAAATGCCCATAAGCCAATAACAATAATACCACACACTAGGCATTAACCAAGCATATCATAACATACCACATAGTCTCAAACAAATAACATGGTCTACAAACACACATAAGTTCACAAGCATAAAGAGGTCCACAAGTACACAAATAAACTAGAGAGTTCGCGAGCTAGAAAAGATCAAAGACAAGAACGAGCTCGTGACTTAACCCATGCAAATCCCGTAGGCAACATAATAGAAATCTTTCTCCCCCTTTGGAATCGAGACACCAAAAAGGAAGAAAAGATCACTCTAATCGCCCCAACCGTGAAAGGGAGGAGGAGAGGGCTCACGGACCCAAGGATCCCATGAAGGCGGAGGACCGGTGACTTCCTCCTCGGACTCATCCTCAGACCAACGGCAGTTGTCGTGAATCCAATCATCCCTGGGAGCAGTGACAAAGCTAGTGACAGGAGAGCAGGGAATGTTGAGAGTAGTCATGATGGCCTTATGGTGCTGAACACTGTGTCGGTGATCGACATAAGACTGATACTCGCGGTTCTGGAGAAAGCAGAAAGTCTTCTTCACCTTTTGAAGCAGCTTCTTTGCCCAAGTTGGCTGCCTCTGGAGAGAAGAACCACCAGCACTAGAGCCACCATGAGCAGAGGAGGGACCACCAGCTTCAGCACTAGCCTTCTAGAGAGCTTCTTCCTTTTCTTCTTGGGAACGAGGCTTGTTGTGTTTGCTTACACGCAGCTTCTTCTCCTCATGAATGGTGATGTTGGCTTCAGAGAAACGCGTACCAGTCACCTCAAGCCACTTGTGATTGATGAGAGTCTGAATATAGGGAGAATAGGGGCAAGAGCGCTTGTCAATGATAGCCCGCCACATCTCGGTGTAGATGAAGTGCATGACATCCATCTGCCTTTCAGAGTCATGGCGAAGATAAGTCTAATGCATGAGATCAACCCGATAGGCATGAAAATGATCAAAGTTGCCAGCCTTGGGAGAGATGGTGTTCAAGTACACCCTATGCATGATGTCATAAACTGGCTGCAGATGATTCACAAAACCAACAGTGCCCAATACTTCAATGTAGAGAGGCTCCAGGACCTCAGGATCAGCAGCTTGGGCGGTATGAACACGCCAACCATTTGCCCCTTTGCCAGGCTGAATGGGATACCCAAGGAGCTCAGCAAACTCAGACCATTAGGCGGTAAGAAGCACGCCATTGGTCATCCACTTCATAACCCCTTCAGTAGAGGAGCTCATATTCAGGTGAAGAGTAGTGTAGAATTGAGCAATAACACCTTCATCGAAGTTCTGACGATGCTCCATGAGGGGAATAAGCCCAAACCTCCTGCAAATATCAAGAGCCTCGCCAAAGTATGCATGTTTTTCTTCCATGTGAGCCACATTGATGTACTTCTGAGGAGCAACCACAAACTTTGTCTTGGTAGCATAGATTTCAGCAAAGATTTGTTCTTGACGACAGTTGTGGAAGAGGGGATCCAAGCAGAGACGGTCACGAGGAATGAGTTAGGGATCCGCATGCCTGAATTCAGAGTAGGCCTTCTGAGTCCATTTAGAGATCTTGGCCTTGGATTTGTTAGGCCCAGCAGCAGTGGCCTTCTGAGAGGCAAGAACATGCCTCTTTCCCTTAGCAGCAGCACGACGAGCAGCAGCAGACCTCTGATGGCTGGTCTGAGTGGATGGACGGACCACCTCAACATCATCTTCATCGATCTCAGGAGGAATATCGGAGGATGGTCGACGGAGACGCTTGTGACATGGTTGTACCCTACGGGTGCGTGACCTCAGCATACCTTGTCCAGCCCAAGGAAGGACCACGGCGAAAGTATGTTTGCCCATGAAGATTTTCGGGTGGCCCAGGCCCATGGTGCCTTCGGATCCTTGGAGAGCAAGACTAGCGTAGATAGGAAATTCAAAGGGGTAAAACCCTAGAACTTGTAACCGACTAGGACTATGCCCGGGACCTGCCTAAGTCTATATAAAGGCCAGGAGGGCACGACCTAGATCTCTCGACTCATACTTTCGCATACACACCTCCACGCCAAATTGCATCTGCGCACCCCTGTAATCTTCAATTCCGCCGTAATCCAGAGCAGACAAGCAGGAGTAGGGTTTTCCCTCCGGGGGCCTGAACCTGGGTAAACCTTGTGTCCCCATGTTGCTTGTTTGCTAACCGTTCCATGATCTCCAGCATCCCCATCTTCTCCAAAACCCAAGTCCATAACAATGGGCATTAATGATATCAAACCTCGTCAATTGGCGTCGTCTATGGGAACTGGGGGCGCTGATTGTGCGATCGTGATGGTCCCAACCCGATCGATCTACAACTCTGCAGCAACAGAGAGCCATCTCCTCTTCGGTGCTTTCGACTTCACCGCCCACTCGTAGACCACCATGAAGGACTTCGAGCCCATAGGCGACGGACTCGAAATCCTATTCGGGAGCTTCTGCTTCCAGGTGGGGCAAACTGGCACCCTCCGCCTCCCTGAGCGGGTGCCCCTACCATCAATCAGACCCGCTTCATGGGCCCCACACCCCGTGCTACGCACAACATCATCAGCAGATGATTCCTACGACAGCAGCAGCTGCAACTCCGATATGTGCGATCCGCCATCGGATGCAGGGACCTACGGTTCCGGATCTGAAAGCTGCGGCAGCAGCGGACCAATCTACGAGCACTACCAATGCGCCGCAGTCATCCAAAGCGACATGGATCAGCAAACACCCAACCCGCCGCCTAACCCACCAGAACGAAACGGCGGGAACAGAAGAAGCCAATCTCCCCCACCCGAAGGGGAAAACAACAGCGGCCACGTCATCTGCCTTAGCAAAGAGGGATGGACCCAGGTCCGCGAAGCTGTGGCAGGCAACATAGTACTGTCTGCAGACGCCTCACATGAACTACTGATGGCATACCACTTCCTCCTCATCGAGGAGCACAAGAAGCAAGTCAAGATGCAGGAAACACTTGACAAACGCAAGCAAGCAGCCTCTGAGTCCAGCGCGCGACGAGCTACGCTCTCCGCCATGGCCCCCGGCTCTAGCACAAACGGAAACCAAGGAAACAAGCACCGCTCTCGGGTGGATAACATGGATCCTCAGGAGCGTCGTGATGTGACCCGAACTCTCCACACATCGTTCATGGAGATGGATGCCGACGGCAACGTCATCCCGAAGACACCGCAAGCTGCGATCATGGCAGCCACTGCGTATCTCGCATCCCACCCACCTCCGGAGGGGGACCCGAAAAGAGCCATGCATAAGTCCGCACTCACCGGACTCGGACTTGTCGGAGCTACTCTCCACCAAGACGCTCCTGCGGAGCCGAAGAAGAAAGCTCCGGCCAGGCGCGACCGGAGCCCCACCCCTTCATCCGAAGAGGAAGAAGAACACGACCTTCCTCCAAGGAAGAAGAGCTCGCGTCGCCATAAACGCGACTACGACCCCAGAGACGCGCTTACACAGCGCAAAATCGACAAAACGCGAGCCAAACGTGCATGTTCGTCTGAATCCGAGATGGACGAAGACGAAGGAGAACTCTGTGGAGCCCGATGCTTCAGCAGATCCATTCGGCGAACACAGATGCCACACAATTTCAAGCTTCCTTCGGATACTCCGAAGTTCGATGGCACGCAAGATCCAAAAGCATGGCTCAGTGACCATCTGTCATCTGTCAAGCTGCACAGCGGTAACAAAGAAACCGCCAAGCAATGCCTTCAGCTGCAGCTGACAGGCGCGGCACGGATCTGGCTCAGCAGCCTATCATCAGGATCCATCCGAAGCTGGAAGGAGCTAGCTTACAGCTTCATACGAAATTTCAAGGGCACCAACAAGAGGCCCGCCTCCATCGAAGAGTTGCGCGCCTGCACTCAAAGAACGGGCGAATCCATTCGCTCGTACATCCTACGCTGGTCCAACACCAAGAACTCCGCAGCACACATCTCCGAAGAGAGGGCCATCGACGCCTTCAGGGACGGCGTCAAGCGCCAAGACTTCAAGGAGGAACTTGGGTGCGTCAAGCCCAAAACACTCGACCACCTCATGGACATCGCCAACAGGTGGGCCGACGGCGAAGATTCCATTCACCGAGCACAATCGGATGAAGAGGATGACTATGGCCGAAGACGGGAACGCCGTAGCAAGCGGAGATCGCGCGTCTACGACGATCGCGACGGACCCGACATGGTCGCGGCTGGCTACGTCGATCGCCGCAATGATGCCAACTGCAACAGCGGAGGATACCGCGGAGGAAACTTCCGCGATGGAGGACGCCCAGCGCAGTCGTGGCAACGCCGCGACCGCGATAACGGACCCTCAGCATACAAAAAGCTTTCGGGTCCATGCACCATCCACTTCTACATCGACAAGCAGGATGGCAAAAAGAAAGCGAGCCACATGCTCAAGGACTGCCGCGAGTTCCAGAAGCTCAGCGAAAGCATGGTGCAGATGAGGCAGCAAGCTCCAATCCCTGCGTTCGGAAACGCACCCGCGCCAGGTGAGATAGCGCATGGAGCTCCTCCACCGCCACCTATAGGAGGCCCGAACCAACCGGTCGCACCAGCACAGAACAACGCTGGAAACGGGTACCCCCTGCCGAAAGGATCATTGATGATCCAGAAGGGGCGCCCTACGAATAGGGTGCAGAAGAAAATCACCCGACGGATCAACCTGGCCGTGGCAACTCCACCCGCCATCCCTGAGTACCTCAGCGGATCGGAGTCCTGCATCACGTTCACTCGTTCGGATCACCCTTGCCAGATCCCTCGCCCAGGTCATGCTGCCCTGGTGCTGGAGGCGCAGATCGGAGGTTTCGATATGAGTCGCGTCTTCATGGACGGCGACAGCGGCATCAACCTGATATTCGCAAGCGCTCTAGCAGCAATGCGGATCCCGCAGTGCAGCCTGGAACAATCAGACACAACGTTCCACGGCATCGTTCCAGGGAAGGGCATATTTCCCCTGGGCAAGATATGGCTCGACGTCATCTTCGGCAAGCCGGACAACTTCCGACTGGAACGGCTCGAATTCAAAGTGGTGGACTGGCCATCACAGTACCATGCCATCCTCGGGCGTGTAGCATTCGCAAGGTACCTGGCTGTCCCACATTATGCATACCTGCTACTCAAGATGCCAGGACCGAAGGGCTTCATCACAGTCCACGGGAGCTTCACCCGATCGGACCAATGCGACAGAGATTTCAACAGAATCTCCCAATCATTCGGAATGCAGGAGGAGCACCTTAGGCTCCGCGAGGTGACGGACAATGGGGCACCCCCAATCGCACGACAAAACGCACCTCACATGTCTTTCGACTCCACGATCAACACAAAGAAGGTGCAGGTCCACCCGACGGATGCCTCCAAGACGGCACTGATAGCCAATGACCTCAGCCCCGCATAGGAAGGCGCGCTCGTCGATTCCTCCGTGAGCGCTGGGAAATCTTCGCTTGGTGTCCAGCGGACATGCCAGGAGTTCCCATGGAATTCGCCGAGCGTGCACTCAACGTCTTTCCAGACACCAAGCCCGTCAAACAGTCTATCCGAAGACTGTCCGAGCCATGAGCCGAAGCCATCGGCAAGGAAATCAACAGACTACTCGCCGCAGACTTCATCAGGGAAATCAAAGAAAGCGAGTGGCTTGCAAACACAGTCATGGTCCCAAAGAAGGACACGGATATCCTGCGGATGTGCGTGGATTTCACGTCGTTAAACAAGCACTGCCCAAAGGACCACTTTCCCCTTCCTCGAATCGACCAGATCATCGATTCGACTGCATTTTGCGAGAAACTCTCCTTCCTCGACGCCTACTCAGGCTATAACCAGATTCGACTCAAGGTCGAAGACCAGGAGAAAACGGCGTTTATCACACCATTCGGAGTATTCTACTACAACACAATGCCTTTCGGGCTAAAGAACGCAGGTGACACGTACCAGCGATGCATGCAGGCCTGCCTCAAGGACCAGATCGGTCGCAACGTCCAAGTCTATGTTGACGACATAGTCATAAAAACCAAGGAGGCAAGGACACTTATCGACGATCTCCGCGAGACGTTCGACAACCTTGACCGCTACAGGATCAAGCTAAACCCTGAAAAGTGCGCCTTCGGCGTCCCATCGGGTCAGCTGCTTGGGTACTTCATCTCTCAGCGAGGGATCGAGGCAAACCCGAAGAAAATCAGAGCCATCATGACGATGGAGAAGCCGAAAAACCTCAAAGGCATCCAGCAACTCACAGGACGAATAGCGGCGTTAAGCAGATTCATCAGCCGCATGGGCGAGAAGGCCATACCATTCTACCAGCTGCTACGCAAATCAGATAAATTCGAGTGGACGCCGGAAGCCAATGATGCATTCGAAAGCCTCAAGCGGCTCCTCTCCACCTCGCCCGTCTTGGTCACGCCAAAGGAGCGCGAGCCTCTGCTGGTGTATATAGCAGCTACACACCAAGTGGTCAGCACCGTGCTAGTGGTCGAACGACCCGAAGAAGGCAAGACCCACGGGGTCCAGCGCCCAATCTACTACCTCAGCGAGGTACTGACACCAACAAAGCAGAGGTACCCTCACTACCAGAAGCTCGCCTACGGCGTATTCATGACGGCTCGACGGCTGAGCCATTACTTCCAGGAGCACCAGGTGATGGTCGTCAATGAGGCACCCCTGAACAGCATCCTGAATTACCCAGAAGCCACAGGACGCGTGGCCCTATGGGGCATCGAGCTGTCACCCCTGGACATCATCTACGAGAAGTGACTCGCAATCAAATCTCAAGTCCTCCTGGACTTCCTCGTACATTGGATGGAGCTGCAGCTGCCAGACACCCCAGACATGTCGCAGTCATGGACCATGCACTTCGACGGCTCCAAGCGCGAAGCTGGAGCAGGCGCCGGGGTCATACTGACCTCCCCGTAGGGCGACCAGATGAAGTACGTCCTCCGGATGAAATTCCGAGCCTCCAACAATGAGGCCGAATACAAAGCCCTCATCCACGGCATGAGAATGGCAAAGATCTGCAGCGCAACGCGCCTGGTCATCTACGTTGACTCCAACCTCGTCGTCCAGTAGACGATGAACGAGTGCGACGCACACGCCGAAAACATGATCGCGTACCGCGCACTCTACAACGCACTCGAAGGAGAATTCGACGGCTGCGAGCTTCGGCACCTTGGAAGAGAAAGCAACGAGGAGGCCGACAGACTCGCCAACATCGGCTCCACCTGCGCAAAGGTACCACCGGGTGTGTTCCTCGAATAGATCTACGTGCCATCCATCAAGCGGAAATTCCCCAAGGGATCACCCAAAGAAGCAGAACACTCGGGGGCTACGCCGCCCGAAGGACATGAAGGACTCGAGAAAATGGACACAGAGGTCGCCATGGTCAACCTAATGTAGGTCATGGCAGTCGAAGAAACTTGGACGCGACCATATCTCCAGTTCTTGATAAACGGAGAACTGCCTGATAGCCCGACAGATGCCCGGCGCATATCTCGTCGGTCAAAAGCCTTCACCATCATCAATGGCAAGCTGTACAAGCGCAGTATTACGGGTGTACTACAAAGGTGCGTCACCATCGGTGACGGGAAAGCCATCCTCCAAGACATCCACGAGGGCATCTGCGTCCATCACGCAGGCAGCCGCTCCCTTGTCGCCAAAGCTCTACGAGCCGGATTCTACTGGCCAACGGCCATGAGCGACGCAAAGGACATCATCTGAAGATGCAACAGTTCGCCGACAAACCGCACGCACCCGGGTTGGAGCTCAGAACCATACCTATAGCCTGGCCCTTTGCTCAATGGGGCCTCGACATGATTAGCAAACTGCCAAAATCCTTGAAAGGGGGACATGTTTACCTCCTGGTCGCAGTCGACAAATTCACCAAGTGGATCGAGGCCATGCCGGTTACCAACCAGAAAGGCAAAACTGCCGTCAAGTTCTTCGAGTCCATTGTCTACAGGTTCGGCGTACCGCACAACATCATCACCGACAATGGATCGAACTTTATCTCCAAGGAGTTCCAGGACTTCTGCGAAGGCCTTGGGATCAACATCACGTACGCCTCAGTGGCACACCCACAAACAAACGGGCAAGTGGAAAAGGCGAACGGCCTAATCGGCACTGGCATCAAGAAGCGCCTCATGAGTCCACTCGAACGGAAAGCCGAAGCCTGGATGAAAGAGCTAACATCCGTCCTGTGGATCCTATGGACTACGCCAAACAACTCCACAGTCTACACACCGTTCTTCATGGTGCACGGAGCTGAGGCCGTGCTACCAGCCGAAGTACGCCACCAGGCCCCCCGGGTCGTCGCTTACAGCGAAGCCGAATCCACGGCTGCACTCGAAGATGCCGTCGACACACTCGACGAAGCAAGAGACATAGCAGCATCTCGATCAGCGGTGTACCAGCAGAGTCTCCGCAACTAACACAGCTGTCGGCTGCGCCCAAGGTCCTTCGTCGAAGGAGACCTCGTCTTGCGACTCAAGCAAGAGCGACCGAAGAAATTCGAGTCACCATGGGAAGGACCCTACGTCATCACCGAAGTCATCCCAGGTGGCGCCTATCGCCTCAAGAACGTGGAGTCTGGAGTCGCATACTCCAACCCATGGAACATCGCGCACTTGCGACGATTCTACCCCTAGCTACCTACCCCTTTACTTTCAATAAGGATTTTCAGCCAAGGCTATTCAGCCAAACATTTGTACTTCCTCCATTACGATATAAATAAAGCTAAGTGTCTCGCCCCAAACTTCCGTTCATTATTTGCAACTTTACTTTATGCTACAAACGCACTCGGGGGCTCCCCCCACCTCACGATTTCATCAGCCGAGGATTACGCGTGTACACCTGAGTAGCTGACAACGTCAAGCAAACGAAAAGGACACGTACCCAAACAAAGCACTGCGTGCTTACAACAAACACATCTTTACAACAAAGGGCACAACACGCCCAGTCGAAATATACAAATTTTACATCTATCTCTTCTACAGGTACTACCTATTCTGAAGAATAACCTGAGCATGCTGCTCAAACAAATCTACGACCTTTTCGGCATACTGCCTTACAACTGCGTAATGTGGACGCATGTCCCACTCATCACCATCCGTCCGAGGAGGTGGCCCAGCTGCCACACCAGCCAAATCTACATCAGGCCGGTGCAGCCTTACAAGTGACAAAGCAGCCTTCACTCCTGCGACGAGCTGTTGCCGCACCAACTCCTTGACATTGCTCACGCTCCAAAACTTCGACAGAAGACCCGCAAGGCTCGTCGGTACGGCATCCAAAGGAAACATGACGTGCAACACCGAGGAAAGCAACGTCTGCACTTGGCGAAGCACCCGCGAAACCTGTTGCACACGATCCTGCACCGTCGCCAGAGCCATGGCACGGTCACGATCCATCCAGAAGAAGCCACCGGCCTCCATGTCCTGCTGAGTCAAGCAATTGACCCGAACGGCGACACGCTCTTTCTCTTCTCTCGGAGCAAGGTTAGCACCTACGACGATCGTACAAAATAAAGGGCAAGGTCAGCAGGCTCATCCGAAGAACCGAGCTACAGCTCGAAACAAAGAACAACTTACATTGAAGCTGCTCAGATAACCGAAGCAGTTCCGCCATCAAGTACTCCTCTCTGGATACACCACTATCAGCTTTGGACTTCCAAACATCAGCGTGACCACGCAACCCAAGCAACTCCCTCTCAAGACTACGAACATGGTCCCGAAGAAAGGCGAGTTGCGAAGGATCATCCAAAGATGGCCGCAGCAGCACTGCAGGCGAGGTGTCAACAGGTTCAGCACCCGAAGGAACCTAGAGCAGCAGAAAAAGAAAAGGACACAAACATTCAGACAATGATAGAGCACAACTCAGAAGAATTCATTAAGCATATAAGGCCACTACGTGGCACAAGGACTGTGTTCTTCAAGATATTTACAGCAAAAGCAGACTACAAACTATCCTACATCTACAACGCCTAAGACGCGGCACCCTGAGTCGCCTCGGAGCCGGATTGCCTAGACTTGGCCTCCCCTTGCTGCCGCAGCGCATACTCAGACAGCAAATCAATGAGCTTCGGCCCATATCGCTTGCAGCGAGCAGAGTAGTCAGCAAAGGCTACCTCAGATCCGTCTGCGGCCGTCGGCATCCGGGAGGTGATCTGGGGCAGGTCCAGCTCCGCTCCAGCCGCCAAAGCCATCGCAAGCCCGACGGACGCACTGATGCCCTTCTGCTTGCGCTTGTACGCCGCAGGCGCTTCGGCTGACAAAGCCTCCGCCAGAGCATCCACATCATCAAGGGCCGCGCCCTTAGGGACAAGCTCCTTGTAGAAGCGGCCAAGGACCTCCTTTTCCTTGGCAAGGGAGCTGACGACGGTGCTGCAACGATCTTCGACCGCTGCAGTAGCATCATCTAGAGCACTCCCGTGCTCCAGAGCGCCTCGGTCAAACTCGATGCCTGCGGCATCTGAGACAAAAAAAAGGGACATGACGAAAAGCAACGCAGAAGAAGACAAGAAAACAAGAAGAAAGAAGCACAAATACAACACTCACCCGAAACAGCCTTGGCAGCAGCCATGAGCTTGCCTGCCACCTCCCTCTCGCGCGCAGCTGCAACAGTGGCCAGCTTCTCCTCACGGTCCGCGACCTCCTGCTGCAGACGCTCCTTAGCTTCGGCTGCCTTGGTCAGCTCCATCTTGAGGCGTTCCTTCGCACCGATAGCGGCCTCGGCCTTCTTCTCCGATTGACCAAGGCTCTTCTTGAGAGCGTCGACCTCACGGAGAGAAGTATTATGCTCCTCTGCATTCAAAACAAGCAAACGTCAGAGAGAAGGACCGGAATAAATGAACAAAGCACCAAAAGAAAACATGTACCTTGAAGCTGTCGAAGGTTAGCCTCTAGCACCAGGCGCTCCTGCACCAACCGCATGGCCTCCTGCACAAAAGGCTACAGAATAAAGAAACACCAGTAAGAACAAGGACTTGGGGGCTGTGCCCAACACAAAGGAATAAAGGAAAAATTCGAACACGAAGACACTCGGGGGCTTCCCCCTCGACGATTAAAAAAAAAGAACAAGACAAGAAATTTTTCAGACACCCGGGGGCTCCCCCCGTGGTGCGAAGCAGAAGTACTTACATGCTCTGATGGCGACTCCGAAGGCCTGCTGGCGAAATTCTGAGGTGCAACCACCTGCACATCCTGTAGAGGAGGATCCGGAGCGGCGCTCCTCGACGTTGCCACCGATTGAGGAGGAGGAGACGCAACCTTCGACTCCCCCATCATCTCCCGAGCACCATCGCTGGAGGAGTCGTCGGAGGAATGCCTGCATACAAAGCAATCAACACAAGTACAAAATCAAGAAGGAAAAAGAACAACAGTATAGCGCGAAACTTACGAGTGCAGCGAGCTAAGATCAAAGACAGGAGGAGTCCTTTGGGCTCTCTTCTCCTCCTTCTTCTCCTCCTTTTTATCTTCCTTCTTTTCTTCCTTCTTCCGCTTCGCTGGCGGGTGCGGTGCTACAGCCCGCACAGGAATGGCAGGAATGGGAGAGGAAGAATCTCCATGCCCGTCACTATGACGCTCAAGGCCCAGAGGGTTTCTAGGAGTCGGAGGAGTCGAGGCATCCGAAGACTCGCTGGAGATCCGTGATCGTTTGCGCGTATGATCCTCACTCGACTCGTCGGCATATTCCGCCGGAGATCGCGCCGACGGTAGCTCGGACACGGAATCCACCACGTCATTATCCGGGGCATTCGGATATTTTTCAGGCAATGGCGGTCCCATGCCCGGCACCTTGAAGCTCTGCAAAACCAGAAGGAACTTTGTTAGCAAACAAAGGAAAATAAATACGCAGTCGACAAAAAGCGCTACGCGCACAAATCTACACCTGTGGAACATCCAACACCGAAGAAAACGGCGGAGTCAGCGACTTCCCCGGGATTTCCTCTCCGGCCTTGAACTTCAGCAGCGAGCGAAGGGTCCTGTCAAGATCCCCCTCGGAGATTTTCTCAGCCGAAACCCTCGTCGGATCACGGCGCCCAGAATAAAGAAACATCGGGTGCGCCCTCGCTTGGAGAGGCTGCACCCGATGCTCGAGAAACGTCCGGATGATGTCCACGCCGTTCACTTCCTTCTCCGAAATCAGCTGGAGATCCTCCACCCGACGGTAAAGGGCCTCTATCTCCGCCACCTCACCGTCCAAGATTTTATTTTTCCAAGACCTTTTCGGCTCAATATTTTGGGAGGGGTCAAAAGGAACAAGGCCAAAATCTTGGCCAGACACTACGGAGTCGCGGATATAAAACCATCGCCTCCGCCAGTACTGGACAGACTCGGACATAGAAAAAGAAAAGAAGATTGGGACTGAGAGAGATGATGCAACCCCCAATGGGATAAACACCATCCGAACCAGACTGCCTCTTCACGGAATAAAGTTTCCGGAAGAGGCCAAAGTGCGGCTCAATGCCGAGCCAGCACTCGCAGAAAGTGATGAAGCAAGCAATGTGAAGAAGAGAATTGGGCAACAGATGATGAAGCTGGATGCCATAGAGAAAGAGCAGTCCACGGAGGAAGTTGTGGACTAGAAAAGAAAACCCACGCATAACGAAGGCAAGAAACATAACCCGATACCCAGCTGGGGGACGGGGGATTACCTCGTTGCCGGGGAGTCTGACGGCCTCCCTATCTTGCGGGATCAAACCCCGCTCGCGAAGCTTGCGGAGATCACTCTCCCGCGTCTCTGATCGCTGCCAACCACCGTCGGTGACACGGGCAGCGGTGGCGACTTTCTTCCCTCCGGCGGCGCTGGTACTAACCGCAGATGATGATTTCTTCGGTTTCCCCATCGCGCTACGGCAGCGTCGGCGGTGAAAGCGCACAAGGGAAGATGGAAATGTGGAAGGAAATCCCAGCGCGCAGCAAGAATCGCTAGAGCACAAGGAGGCAGTGAAAACAAGAACTGATGCGGTGAAAACAAACTGCAGCTTTCCCCAAAGATTATAACGACGAAGACGACGCACGGCAGCCGTCCATCCAGAAGACCTAACGCGGCAGATCTGACCATACACGTGTCAGCATCACAATGAACCGTCATTACCACGCCGTCCACTACGCGCGGAAATCGAGGCGACACCGTAATTATCTACACACCGCGCATGACCGGTCAATTCAAGGTCAGCAAGTGGGACCCACGTTCGTCCAGTCAAATCATCTCTGGCGCAGCAGACGCTTGAGGTCATTGATCGTCAGCACTGATGTCATCAAAAGCTATACTAGCAACAACTACAATTTCTTCGGCTACAAAGCTAAGAGTACTCACTCGAATGTACGATTCGACTAAATACTCGGGGGCTACTAGTATTAGGAGCACTGGTCGCGCACCCGAAAGATGAATAAAAACGAACTATTTCTTCGAGTCCTACGTCGAGTCTACGAATCCACTACGGACTCGGGGGCTACTCCCATAGGGAGGATGGATTTAAAGCATCCGAAATTTTTTGTGTCCTACGGACTTAACAACCGAACAATGTTTGAACTAAAAGTCTCCGCTCGAGTCTACGACTCGAACATACACTCGGGGGCTACTCCCATAGGGAGCGCTGGTCGCGCACCCTATGAAATCTTCGACTGCGATCTTTTAGATCAGCATGCAAAAACTTTTCAGCAACTCTGCCCCAACAAAACGCTGAGTGAGCAACGATCTCCTTGGCCACCCGAAACACCTCCGCGGTGACAAATGTTCGGATGTTGCGTCTGCGACGCAAAGATAAGACCTACAGATATCATCTGATGGCCTGGCAACGCACCCGACTGCGCTTTGCTAGTATGAATCCGTGCCAACAGGTGCGATGAAAAATCCCGACGGACGCGTTGGGTACATCAATTAAATTCACTGGAATTCCACTCCTGTAAGTCCTCCGCGGCCTGAGTCGAATTACGCCAGCATATGTTCCAGTTTCGAGTTGAGGGACTCGAACCTGAGGAAGATCGTGTTGAATCGTCCTAAGACAGTTAACTGACCCTGATCCGTCGGGTGAGTCAGGCACACGCATCAACAATCCCTACACACATATACTATTAATACATAGTTGCACCCGAAGGATGGAAGAGTCCTCAGCCGAATCTACGATTCGACTGATCACTCGGGGGCTACTGACATGGTTGTACCCTACGGGTGCGTGACCTCAGCATACCTAGTCCAGCCCAAGGAAGGACCACGGCGAAAGTACGTTGGCCCATGAAGATTTTCGGGTGGCCCAGGCCCATGGTGCCTTTGGATCCTTGGAGAGCAAGACTAGCGTAGATAGGAAATTCAAAGGGGTAAAACCCTAGAACTTGTAACCGACTAGGACTATGCCCGGGACCTGTCTAAGTCTATATAAAGGCCAGGAGGGCACGACCTAGATCTCTCGACTCATACTTTCGCATACACACCTCCACGCCAGATTGCATCTGCGCACCCCTGTAATCTTCGGTTCCGCCGTAATCCAGAGCAGACAAGCAGGAGTAGGGTTTTCCCTCCGGGGGCCTGAACCTGGGTAAACCTTGTGTCCCCGTGTTGCTTGTTTGCTAACCGTTCCACGATCTCCAGCATCCCCATCTTCTCCAAAACCCAAGTTCATAACAATGGGCATTGATGAGATCAAACCTCGTTAGCTTGCCTTTGCGGGAACCACCTTGCCCTGAGAAGAAAGCAAAAGAATAGGGAGGGAAGGTGGGGTAAGTGCACAAGTTCGAAAGAAGATACAAAAGGAGATTGGAAAAATACAGCCAGGAATTTTTTACTGTCGCCGGAACTTCCGGTGTAAATGGTCCACCGGAAGTTCTGGTCGTCGCTCACCGGAAGTTCCGGTGAGACCACGAACTGGCGCTTCAAACAACAAGTTCAATAGATCTAGATCTAAAAGTCACAAGTACAAAATTTCCAAGAATGTATTGGACCAATCTACCCTAGCATGATACCCTAGGCCTACCAAGATCTCCCAACAAGTTCTAACCAAAGAACTAGCCTAGAAAAGGTGAGCCCTAACTCAAGCAATGGTGAGAGAGATAGATCTCCATTAATGGAGGGAGTTGAGGGAAAGTACCGGAGTCCATGGCGGGAGATCAAGGTGGGGAAGGTTCCCACAGAGCAGATTTGAGGAGGGGTGGCCGGAGACGAAGGGGCCGGAGCACCTTCGTGGAGAAGTCTTCGTCGACGGATGCTCCAAATAAAAGATGGGTCTTGGGGAAAAGAGGAAGAAGATCCCGTTTTCCCCAGGGCCCACCTTATATAGGACAGAGAGCCTCACCAGAAGTTCCGGTCAGGGACCGGAAGTTCTGGGTCAGGCAGAAACTTTCCAGGTCAGCAGGTGGTTCCTACGAACAACTAGCTGACCGGAAGTTCTGGCAGCTGACCGGAAGTTTCGATGACACCAGAAAAACTTCTCAGGTTTGAAACAAAACAAGGAAGAACTTGTGCAGGGTATAGAGAGGGCTTGAGGAAAGGAAATGCTTAGGATAGAGAGCTCAAACTGTGAAGAACCAAAGCCAACAAAAACCAACAAAAAACACAAAAATAACCAAGCACACAAATAAAAACAAGACAAGGGACAAAAACGGGTCGGTGTCCACGGCCACCTTATATAAGAGTAAATGGCTTGACACCGCAAAGATATATCTTCGGTTCATTACCAACACTCATCATGAAGCTCAAATGGTCTCCTTTAGACACTATAGAGTATGAAAACTTTAATGTGTGCATAATAGGGATAGTGTTTGTTCATGAGAGGAACTACACTCCCCCTAAATCCATGCGTACATCCAAACAAGATACACATTGAGACACATATAGGTGTGCAAGATAATCAAGCCACATTGCTCGAATCAATGATATTTAGCTGATGCCTTAACTCTCGAAACCTTGCTTCATCAAGAGTCTTCGTGAAAATATCCGCAAGATTTTCCTTGGCGGGAACATACTCCAAAGAAATGTCTCCTCTAGCAACATTGTCCCGAATGAAATGATGACGAATCTCAATGTGCTTAGTCCGGTTGTGTTGCATGGGATTGTGAGCAATAGCAATGGCACTCTCATTTTCACAAAGAAGAGGCATCTTGTCAAAAGATAGTCCGAGATCCTTCAAAGTTTTCTTCATCCATAGCAATTGAGCACAACAACTTGCGGCGGAGATGTACTAAGCTTCGGCAGTGGACATAGACACATAGTTTTGCTTCTTCAAGGACCAACAAACAAAAGATCTTCCAAGAAACTGACAAGCTCCAGAGGTAGATATGGTGGACACAAGTGGCAAAGGTTTTTGGTTCAAAGGGTTTTGGAAACATGAGAAGTATGCCTTCTCAAAATAGGTTTTTGGCTAGCAAGGCTGGGTAGCAAGCAAGAGAGTTGAAAGAAACAAGAAAACATACAAGTAATAAAGCCAAACATGCCATCTTCCTTGAAGACACAAAAGGATCTTAAATAAATAATACTAAGCTTATGAGCCAACAAGAAAGAAAACAAATGATACAAAATACCTGTAAGATTTTTCTTTCTTTTTCTCTTTCATAGTAATGCTACTGACCAGAACTCGGTTTGCCAAAACCAATTTAGATCCACTTGATGATCCCAAAGTGGTACCAATACTGATCAACAAGATCCATCATATAATAGAGATTGCAAACTAAAATAAGAAGTGCAAAAAGTAAAAGATGAGACTTCTCATTAATATTCCAATAAAGGCACTCACACCAAGGGATACAAAGATAATCAACTAAAGGAGAGATACTTCCACATGCAAACCAAACTATAAGATAACCTCTCTACCAAAGATACGAATCCACTAAAAAGGTAAAAGATAAAAGATAATGGTGGTGATACCGCGGCACTCCCCCATGCTTGGAACAAGCCAAGGGGATGCCAAACCTGATGACGAATTACTCCCTCGGTGGTGGTGGTGTTGCCTTGTCATCATCAAACTTCCAAGGCAATGGTTCCCCATCCAAAAAGGATGTCCTTGTCTCCGCAATCCTGAAACTAGCAGCAGAGCTTATGCGATCAAATCTAGCCTCATACTCACAGTTTTGGTTATGTATGTCATAGAGCTGTGCTTGCAATTGGTTGGTGGTCTTACGGAGTGAAAAGATCTCTTCTCGGAACTCAGATACTTCTCCCTCGTGCTTGGTGATGAGTTCTAAACTTATCTTGTGAATAATATCCACCTCGCGTTCTACCATCATCTTGTACCTGAAAACTTCCTGTTCCAATGCTTCCATCCTGTCTTCTAGACTGCCTTCTCTTTAGGGGCTTGAACTTCTTTCATCTGTACCTTCCCCTCCTTAAGGATCAACTCTTTGGGATGAATCCTCAACTCATACATGTACGGGTTGAGGGCGTCCATAGAGGAACCCTCCGTGGGTGATCCAGAGGAAGACATTGAGGCTCCAAATCTGAGAATTTTCCTGACAGAAACAGATCGAAACGAAAACACGACGAGAACACGGTATAATAACATCGGGGAACCCGGGGGGTTATATATTACGAAGTTTCAATGGATAAGGAAGGTTTTGACACGGAAACGAGGCGGAGACGGAGTTCGAGGGTGTCAAACCCCCTCCAGGTGCGGCCAGGCTGGGCCCGCGCCTGGGGTGGGTTTGTCCACCCCGGACTCCGGTTCCTCTTCAGTTTCGTCTCATAACTTCCCGTATGTATTAAAAACATCAAAAATATAAAAAGATTGGAGTTTCACGAACCTTCTATTTTCACCACTTTTACCTATTGAAAGACGAACTCTGCAGATTCTGGTGTTTGGTTTCTGATAAATTCTTCTGGAGTCACCATTTGAATAACATCCACATCTTCATTATAAGAATCTCTAGAAATATAATGTTTTAATCTTTTACCATTAACCACCTGTGTTGTGTCATCCTTTAGAGAAGAAAGTTTGATGGCACCTGAACGGTATACTTCCTTGATAACAAAAGGCCCTTCTCATTTGGAGAGTAGTTTCCCTGCAAAAAATCTGAGACGAGACCTATACAAAAGAACTTTCTCACCAACATGGAACTCCCTTTTGAGAATTCTCCTATCATGCCATCTTTTTACTTTTTCCTTAAAGAGCCTAGCATTTTTGTAAGCTTCTCCTCTCCACTCATCTAGATTACTCAAATCAAGCAGTCTTTTCTCACCAGCAAGTCTAAAATCTCTATTCAACTCTTTCACTGCCCAATAAGCTTTGTGTTCTAATTCTAAAGGCAAGTGACAAGCATTCCCATAGACCATTTTGTAAGGAGACATCCCCATAGAATTTTTATAAGCAGTTCTATAAGCCCACAAAGCGTCATTCAACTTTTTAGCCCAATTTTTCCTAGATCTATTGATAGTTTTTTGCAAGATAGATTTAATTTCCCTATTGGAAAGTTCTACTTGCCCACTAGTTTGGGGGGTGATAAGCTGAAGCAATTATGTGGTTTACATCATACTTAGCGAGAGTTTTTCTAAAACCCCCATGAATAAAATGGGAACCTCCATCAGTCATGAGATATCTAGGCACACCAAACCTAGGAAAAATGACATCTTTAAGCATTTTCAAAGACGTCTTACCATCAGCACTGTTTGTAGGTATAGCTTCCACCCATTTTGTAACATAGTCAACAGTAGCAGGAATATGAGTGTACCCTTTTGAAGGAGGAAAAGGCCACATAAAGTCAAATCCCCAACAATCAAAAGGTTCAATATCAAGAGAATAATTCATAGGCATTTCATTGCGTCTAGAGATGTTACCTACTCGTTGGCATTCATCACAGGATAAGACAAACTTCCTTGTATCTTTAAAAAGAGGAGGCCAATAAAATCCAGATTGTAAAACTTTTTGTGCAGTCCTATCCCCAGCATGATGTCCTCCATAAGCATTGCCATGAAATTTTCTCAATATCTCTTGTTGTTCAAATTCTGGAACACATCTTCGCATAATGCCATCTATTCCTTCTTTATATAAGTGTGGGTCATCCCAAAAGTAATTCCTTAGATCATAAAAGAATTTCCTTCTTTGCTGAGCTGTAAAGGTTGGAGGCAAATACTTGGAAACAATAAAGTTAGCATAATCAGCATACCAAGGACTCTCATGTGGACTTACCCTTATTGCAGCTAACTACTCATTTGGAAAACTATCATTAACATGCAAAGGGTCAAAAGAAATGTTTTCCAAACGAGATAAATTATCAATAACAGGATTATCAGCACCTTTCCTATCCACAATATGCAGATCAAACTCTTGCAAAAGAAACACCCACCTTCTAAGCCAAGGTTTAGCGTCCTTCTTTGTCATTAGGTACTTAACAGCTGCATGATCAGTATGAATAGTAACCTTAGAGTCAACAATATAAGGCCTAAACTTATCACAAGCAAAGATTATAGCTAAGAACTCTTTTTCAGTAGTAGCATAATTATTTTGAGCAGCATCCACAGTCTTGCTAGCATAATGAATAACATTCAGCTTCTTGTCAACACGTTGTCCAAGGACAGCACCCACAACAAAGTCACTAGCATCACACATGATTTAAAAAGGTAAACTCCAATCAGGTGGTTGGACTATAGGAGCAGTTGTCAAAGCCTTCTTCAAAGTTTCAAAAGCTTCCTTACAATCATCATCAAAAACAAAAGGTACATCTTTTTGAAGAATATTAGTAAGGGGCTTTGAAATTTTGGAGAAATCTTTAATAAACCTCCTATAGAAACCAGCATGACCAAGAATACTATGAATACCTTTGATATTCCTAGGACAAGGCATCTTCTCAATTGCTTCAATTTTGGCTCTGTTAACTTCAATGCCTCTTTTAGAGATCTTGTGTCCAAGAACAATCTCTTCATTAACCATGAAATGGCATTTCTCCTAGTTAAGAACAAGGTTGGTTTCGTCACATCTCTGCAAAACTTTATCAAGGTTGTGCAAACAGTTATCAAAAGAAGTTCCATAGACGAAAAAATCGTCCATGAAAACCTACATAATTTCTTCACAAAAACCATGAAAGATAGCAGACATACATCTCTGAAAGGTAGCAGGAGCATTACATAAACCAAAAGGCATACGCCTATAAGCATAAGTACCATAAGGAAAAGTGAAAGTGGTTTTCTCCTGGTCCTATGCTTTCACAGTAATTTGAGAAAACCCAGAATAACCATCAAGAAAGCAAAAATGAGTCTTTTTGGACAACCTCTCAAGCATTTGATCAATAAAGGGCAAAGGATAATGATCTTTCTTAGTAACTTTATTAATCTTTCTAAAATCAATGCACATTTTGTACCCAACCACTACTCTTTGGGGTATAAGCTCATTATCCTCATTAGGCACAACAGTTATTCCCCCTTTCTTAGGAACACAATGAACAGGGCCAACCCATTGATTATCAACAATAGGATAAATAATACCAGCATCCAGGAGTTTTAATACCTCATTTCTTACCACATCCTTCACCTTAGGATTTAGACGGCATTGGTGCTCAACAACTGGTTTTGCATCGGGCTCAATATTAATAGCATGCTGACATATAATAGGAGAAATTCCTTCTAAATCATCAAGAGTATAACCCATTGCTCCTCAGTGCTTCTTCAATACTTCCAATAACCTTTCTTCTTCCTTCCCTGAAAGTTTAGAACTAATAATAACAGGATATATCTTCTTATCATCAAGATAAGAATATTTAAGATCATTAGGTAAAGGTTTTAATTCGAAAACAAGATCCCCTTTAGGTGGTAATGTGGTACCCAAATCTTCCACAGGTAGATTATGCTTAAGCTGTTCCGGCTGACGAAGGAAAACTTTGTCAATCTCATTTCTTTCCTTCATGAAGACATCACTTTCATGGTCTTCCATGAACTGCTGCAAAGCATTGTTAGGAGCAAGAGAAATAGCAGATAGTTGTTCAACCCTGAAATCCTCATCAGGTAATTCATTTTCATAAGGATTTTTGGAAAATTTGGAAAAATTAAACTCATAAGATTCTCCAGCAAACTTAGTCAAAACTTTTTCCTTCCTACAATCTATGATAGCCCCACAAGTATTAAGGAAGGGTCGACCAAAGATGATAGGATAGGTTTTACTAGCTTCTTTACCAAGTACTAGAAAATCAGCAGGATATTTAATCTTACCACAAAGGACCTCCACATCTCTTACAATACCAATGGGGCAAACTTGCTCTCTATTAACAAGGTGAATAACCACATAAATGTCCTCAATCTCGCAAGGACAAATCTCATGCATAATTTCCCTATAAAGCTCATAAGGAATAGCACTAGAACTAGCACCAATATAAAATAAACCATAGTAGCTGTGACTTCCAATTCTAACAGAAAGCATATGAACACTAGATTTTATAACTTTCTAAGGATGAGAAACAATATTAGTAGCGTCTTCACAGAAAACAATATGCTCATCCTCTATATTTCTAGTGACAAGATCTTTCACAATAGCTACAACAGGCTCAATATCAATAAGCTCATCGTACCCTACAGTTTTCTTTGCGCTTTTGCTAACTACAGTAGCCATAATAGAATTCTCCCTCACCTTGGAAGGAAAAGGAGTTTTCTCAATATAAGGTTCAGGCAAAATAGGATCAACAGTACAAACCTCTGTACTAGCAGGAACATGAGTGACAATGTCTTTATAAGGAGCATGGTACTTGTCCTACTCTTTCTTGGGAAGTTCAATATAAGAGGAAAAGTCATTAAAACATTTTGCAAGAACTTGGGGATTAAGACCAAACTCATTGCGAATATCACAGAATTTATCAGTACCCATAAAAGATTTAATGCATTCATAATCATAGTTTATACCTGACTTTCTTCCTTTGTCATTCTCCCAAGCCTCAGTGTTATCTTGAATACGGTCTAAGAGATCCCATTTAGCTTCTTCCTTCATACGTGTGAATGATCCCGCACAAGAAGCATCTAGTAAATCTTTATCATGAAGATAAAGCCTAGCATAAAAGTTATTGAGAATAATATTATTAGGGAGTTCATGAATAGGACATTTAAGCATTAGTAACTTCAATCTCCCCCAAGCTTGAGTTGTAGTCTCTCCATCAAGAGGCCAAAAGTTATATATAAGATTTCTATCATTATGGATTTCACTAGGAGGATAAAATTTAGAGTAAAAGAGAGATGCCATCTTCTCCCATTCCATGGATTGTCCATTCTTCAGCAGCTTATACCATTCTTCAGCTCTCCCTTTCAAGGATATGGAGAGTAAATTCTTCTTTACCTGTTCAGTTGTGATACCTGCACACTTAAACAACCCGCATAATTCATGGATAAAAAGTAAATGATCACCAAGATGGACAGTTCCATCCACAAAATAATAATTATCCATAACACGATTAACAATACTTGTAGGTATCTTAAAAGGATCTATCTCAACATGAGGTGGTTCATCTACTACCCTAGCAGTGGTAGTAGTTTTCCCAAACAGAAAACCAAGTGGGTTATCCATATTGGAAATAAAGTAACAAGCAGTAACAAAAGCAATACTCACAGTAAAAGTTTCCCTTACCAGTTCCACTCTTCAATAGTGCTTCACTCCCCGGCAACGGCACCAAAAAATAGTCTTGATGACCCACAAGTATAGGGGGTGTATCGTAGTACTTTTGATAAATAGGAGTGTTGATCCCAACGAGGAGTAGAAGGTGCTGAACAGTGCTATGGAGCAGGAAATCCCTGTGAATACTTAGCAAACGGATTTTTAGTGGTTTTCTAACAAGGCAACAAAACAAGGAGCAAGTAACAATAGTAACGAACAAACGGAGCAAGTGGCCCAATCCTTTCTTAGCAAAGGACAAGCCGGTGGAAATACTTATAAGGACCAAACGTTCTCGAGGACACATGGGAATTCTGTCAAGTGATTTCGCTTCAAATAGCTGAGTACTCTTCTTTGGTTTTTGTAAGTGTTGTGTGGGTGAACCTGTGCTAACATACCGCCCTTCCTAGGACTAATACATACTTGTGATTAAACCCCCTGCAAACATCCGTAACTACAGGAAAGTAATTAAGATATAAATCTAACCATAGCCTTAAATTCTGAGATCCTACACTCCCTTGTGCAAAGGTGTCCTAACAGGGGTTCAGGTTTCTGTCACTCCGGCACAATTAGTAGCCAAATACACAATACATTCCCCTAGGCCCATAAATAGTGAAGTGTCATGTAGTCTACGTTCACATGACACCACTATAAGAATAGCACCACAACTTAAATACTAAACCATTGAATAATAACTCAACACAGATCCACTAATAACAACATGACTTCTCCCATGTCCTCAAGAACTAGACGAACTACTAACAAGACAACATATGGATCAAAATCAAAGATGATATGATAATGGATAACAATCTGAACATAAAAAATAATCCAATGGTTCCACTCTCAAGCATCAACTACAATAGTAATCAACACCGGGAAAGTTTCCCCTAAGAACTAAAGTAATATCCAACACAATTGTTACAGCGGGATGGAGTGGAGATGATGGTGCTGGTGGAGATGATGGTGTGGATGATGATGATGATCCCGATGATGCCTAGCTTGATGACGGTGTTGATGGCGACGGTCTCCCCTCTCCGGGAAGGAATTCCCTCCGCAGCAATCTGTCTGACAGATCTCTCTCTCTCTCTCTCTCTCTCTCTCTCTCTCTCTCTCTCTATCTATCTCTCTCTCTCTCTCTCTCTCTCTCTTTCTCGGTGTTTTCCGCCCCCAGAAGCGGCGGAAATCTATCTGTGGTTGATCCCCTGGTATTAGGGTTCCGTAGGGAAGATATAGACGAAGGGGCGGAGTCAGAGGCCGGGCAGGTGGTACACACCTGCCCTAGGCGAGGTGGGCCCGCGCCTAGGGGGGTGTGGGCCCCCTGAGGCCCTTCTCCGTCCCTCCTTCTGGCTTCCTTCATCCTCTGGTAAAATAATACGTTTCCATATTTTTCTGGTATTTTTCTGATCTTCGCGAAATTGCACCGAAACGCCTTCTTTTCCATCAGAATCTAGACTCCGGCAGTCCATCCTCCAAGAATCATCCAACATGCATAAACAGATGAAAGTCCATAAGTAATACCTCATAATAAGACAAACATCAATGAATAGAGGTAAATTATGATATAGAAAAGTGATGCAAATTGGGCGTATCAGGCCCCGCTCTGTGCCGCGGACCACTGCCTTTCGGCGGGAGCTCGGCGCAAGAAACCTTCGGCAAGGCCGACGCGCGCAACATGTTCGGCGGAATTCCGGTTGCCGTGCCGGCCGGCATGTCGGTCGAGGCGTACATGGAGGACATGATCGCAACAGGCTCGACCTCCAACCAACCTTCCTTCTTCACAGAAGAACAGTCCAGGGCTGACGCCGAGCACGGCATCGAGTCTCAGGATTTCACCGACCTCGACGCCGAGGAGACGCAGGCCGAGCCGACGCAGGCAGAGGATGCCGAGGTTGAAGCCGTGCTGCTGGCGAAAGGCAAGAAGGAGAATAAGAAGCCGGCACTGCGGCGTCGGACGCTCGGGTCAAGTCGATCGTGGCCGAGGACACCTATCTCGCCGAGGCATGGAAAACAGTGAGCATGGATCCGATCACCGGTGCCAACCAGAATTCAGACAACTATTGGAGGCGCGTGAAGCTAGCGTTCGACAAGCATAGCAATTGCGACCCGAAGTATCGCAAAATTCACATGGAACGAGGGGAGAAGGCTATTACCAACCATTGGGCGATCATCCAGACTGCGTGCATCAAGTGGCACAGCTGCGTGGAATAGGTGGAACGCACACAAGCCAGCGGAGAAAACATGGACAACAAGGTACTCATGAACACTAGCTTTGTCGTGCACTCGCTTCCATTTTGACACACTTGACACACTTCCATTTTGCAGCTTCGTCGTGCACTTGCTTTGTTTCGAGAGGACATGAATATGGAGTTCAAGTTCCATCATGTCTTCGAGGAGATCGAGAACTGCGAAAAGTGGCGGGACACTCGCCTGAGCCTCTCCAAGACCAAGGATGACGTGTACAACCCGGAGGCCCCTCCCGCTGCTGCCGGCGAAGGAAGACCAGAGATCGGCCAGAAGAAGATGAAGATGCTCAAAGCCGTCGGACCTCCTACCAAGTGTCTCCAGGCTTCGATCAAGAAATGCATCGTCGACACAGGGCGCACGCCAAGAAGAGGGCCGATAAGATCGACGAGTGTTGGAATCAGCTGATCGAGACCCAAGGAGAAAAGGTGGCCCTCATCAAGGCCAACCTCACCGAGAAGAAGGCCAACTACGCCGCCAAAAAACGCAACATGGATCTCAAGTTCCTGATGGGCGGCGAGGACACGTCGAAGATGGTGCAACGCCATGCCATCCTCCAGGGCGAGATCACGCTTTCGGCTGCGCCGAACGCCCCTGCGCCGGACGCCCCTACGCTGAGCTCTGCTTCCACCTTCTCCAACCAGTCGGCGTCCGCCGGCGAGACGGCCAATATCACCGCGTCGACCACGCCACAGGAGTCCATCCCCGTCGACGACTTAGAGAAGGCCGAGTCATTTTTCCTATTATGTAATAATCTGTCGCCGAATATTTGGGCGTTAATTCTGTCGAACACCTTTTGGCCGAGCTCTCGTCGGTGGGAACGTTAAAAATTCAAATATGTCGTCGTTTTCTGTTCGCCGCCCGGGTACTTGGCCTGGATACGCGGGTGAGAAACTCGGCGTACCTAGACCGAAATCAAGTTTCGTCCGACCAAAAAAAAATCCAGATTTTAGCCGGGGTTCGCCGACGAGTGGAAATGCTCTAACAAGCGGCCATGTCGTCTCGGCACCGCCCCACAGCACGCACGCTGCCAGCCTTGGATCGACTCGGAGAGTCAGCGCGTACGCACGGCGCGTTGCGTCGCTGGCCTGGCAAGCAGGTCGCGAGTCGCCGACTCGTGAGTTGGACGTACGCACTAGGTCACCAACAGCGGAACCACCACCCATTGGCCATTTCTGCTTTTTAAATACTGCTGCCAGTTGTTTTACTCACTCCTACTCCTACACGGTGAGGTTGCCGCGTCGGTGCCGCCGTGGCGGTGCGTTCTTCTACTTTGGCACCGCGCGCCAACAAACCTCGTACACTACTTCATGCCAGCTGGCTGCAGTACAAGTCGGCAACTTGCATCCAGTCGCTCTCGTCGTCATTTCACAATGTCCAGGACTTTTGAAACGCCGCCGTCTGTCTCACCGTCACAGGCGGGGAAAGCACGGTCGGGCCGTCGTGGTACGGACAGATGTAGCTTGATCAGAACAGCTTACCACGTTGATTGCTCTTGCAAATTGGAGATCGTCGGAGAATTTTTTGTAGATTGTTTTTTTTCAAAAGAATCATCTCTTTTGCTTTTATTTCCCCCTTATTTTCTCTAAAATCACATTTACTTATTTGTTTTGGTTCATTGCTTGTTTGAGCTCAGAAAAGGCACCAGGCTGAGCGGAGTAGCACGGGCCCAGACATTGTTGTAGATCAGTTTGGGTTGGATAAACATAGGTTGGCCTGCAAATGGATTTTCTGTCTAACGAGCGGGTTCAGCCCAAACTGAAAGCACTCGGCTTCCTTTCCCGGTTTGGCCCGGTCCATAACTGGAGACAAATTTTCCGTTTGCACATTTTTCGTATTTGAACATTTTCCGCTACATGCGTGCACTATTAAAAGCATACTCTTATAGGCCGCACTGAATATGGCCCAATAACAGGTACCTTTTTTTTCTAATTGTTTTTTCTAAAATCTATTTCTTGCCTGAGCACCGTCTTATCTTACACGGTGCTCGCGAGCTGCCACGTCCGATCAAGATGCGACGACTACCGTAGCTTGTCTGACCGCTTCCGACACTCGAACATACCTAGAGAGAGAGGCAGCTCGCGACCAAAATTCCGCATTCCCCTGCTCCTCCCTCAAACCCCTCTCCTGCACAAATCCGCTTCGCCGGAGGCGACTACCTACGGCCACATCGAGCGGGCAGGAGGTGGAGGGCGAGGACATGGTTTCTGGCGGGTCGGGCGGTGGTGGAAAATCGACGGCGGGATCCCCTGCAGCCGCATCGAGCGGCGATGCGCGGCGGAGGGCGGGGGCGGGGTTTCGGGCTGGTGGCGCGGTGGCGGAGTTTCAGACAGGTCAGGCGGTAGCGGTGGATCGACGACGGTATCCCGCATCGATCTAGTATATGTTACGACGGCACATGGCCGACGAATCGGCGTAGGTACTCAACTGTAGCCTCTATAGTCATCACAACGGTCGTGCCTCACGCATCTACTCCGCGGTCGGTGAGATTGCTTGCAGGAGTAGCAGATTTTTGGTGTTGGTCATGTCTCTTCTGCTTTCTGTTCTATTTGTTGTTGTGTTCTAGATCGACAGACCTTAGACAACCTAGTTTAGCCCCTACGAACTATTCCTGCTGATCTTGTTGTTACCTACTAGGTCATGGTTGATCTAGTTATAAAGCATTAGCCTTGTATTAGTTGAAGTAGGATACTATCTCTTGATCCCGGTCTCTGTATTTTTTAAGACTCCAGCGTGTAGTTTTTGCTCAGATTCACGTATTTTGATCCATGGATTTTGAATTTGTACATCTTTGCATTAGTTGAAGTATCCGTACCATCTCTTTAATCCCGTTCAATGTATTTTTTAGGATCTATCATGTAATTTTTGCACTTATATGGTATTTTTGTTACATCCATTGTTTGTTTTGCATTTTGCTACATCTCTGCATTTTGTTACATGTAAACACTATTTTACATTATGCAACAAAATCTATTAGTTGCCCGTGCACTGTTCTGTCCTTTTGCGGTGCTCGTGCGCTAGCCCTTCTCATGTGATGTCTCTCCTCGTGTTGGACCACACAAACAGCTCGGGACATGTGGGAGAGAGAAGCAGCGACGCTCCGGTCTATTTTCCCCATTCCCATTTTCCTCTCTGACGTCACGAGCGGCGACGACCACCTTCCCTCGAATCTAGCCAGTCAGGTATTCGGGCGTGCGGTCGTGGGGGTTTTATTTGGTGACCCGGAATTCGGGCGGGCAGTAGTGGAGGATTCGGGCGACAATATGGGATTCGAGCTGGCGGTGGTGGGGGACTCAGGCGGCGATACGGGATTTAGGCGGCGGCTTGGGATTTGAGCAGCATTGGGGGATTTGAGCGGCTCTGGATCTCATCCGTCCAGGTTAGCGGTGGTGCGGCTGCTATTCGGCGGCGCATCTACGACGACTCGAGCTAGTGAGTACCTCAGCCCTAGCCCCTCTCGCTTCACCGATGTCATTACCAGGCCGATGCCCGTACTCGTCCCATTGATGTGGTCACCTTTTTCATGGATGATTTAAAACCCATTTGGTGTTGTTCATGGATATTATTTGTCTACCTGTTTTTTATTTGGTTGTTCGTCTCTAGATCGATAGATTTCCTAGGCACTATTAGATTCAATTTTACCATATGTGCAATTTCAGGGACAATCTCATCTGGCTTATCGTGCTATTGTATGGATGTACATGTGCTTTTAATCTGCAATAATTTGGTCTTCTGGATGTATGTTATTTTGCAGAACATGTAACTATTATCCTTAAATTATAGGCAAATACGCTAGTAATACTAGTTGCATGCTGTATTTCTCACGGGGATGTAACTATTGTACTTAAATTACAAGTAAATATGATGGTAACACTAGTTTTAGGTTGTATTTCTCAAGGGTATGTAAATATTATGCTTAACTTACATGCAACTATGGTAGTAATAGATACTAGTTTTATGTTAATTTCTCATGGATGTAAATATTGCACTTAAATTACATGCAATGATGATACTAATACTAGTTGGGATGTAAATATTAAACTTAAATTGCAGGCAACTATGTTTGTGTTACTAGTTTCTAGGTTGGATTTCTCATGGTATGTAAATATTGAAGTTAAATTGCAGGCAAAATAATATCATACTAATACTAGTTGTAGGTTCTATGTTCTCATAGGGATGTAAATAATTTATCTAAACTACATGCTAATGTGTTAGAGAATACTAGTTTTAGGTTGAACTTAGCACATGATGTATCTCTTGTACCTAAAATACATGCCAATGTGCTAGAAATAGTAGTTGTATTCTTCAAAGGATGTATTTCATGCACTTAATTTACACGCCAATGTGTATCAATACTAGCTGTAGATTACATTTTTTCCTATATCTTGAATACAAACATCTCTCACTTGCGCACAATGGATTTTCAGGGTTTTTCAAGTATTAAGGCATGTAACTTTTAGTGTTTTTCCACAGGTTTAGGATATATTTACATTATTTTTTAAGTTTTAATGCATGTAACTTCATAAGTCAAGTTTCTTCTTTCCCTTAATCCTTGGACAGTGATGTTTCTTCTTTCGATTTGTATTTTTCTACTAATTAGGTGTTCTCAACACATCAAGCATGTTGGAAGTTAGAGATCATGTGGTTTGTCAAGATGTAAGCAATACCACAGGATTAGCCCGAGATAATATCTAGGAGTTTGTGACAAATACATAATAGCGACATACTAGATTCCTTGACATGTTGTGGGTGCAAGTATAGCTATTAGGAATTAACGAGGATTGATGTAGTTCCACATTTTCAGTGATTTTGTGCTGGAAATACATGTTATGTGGTTCAGTTAGTGCTTAGTGCTTATATTTTTTGGAAACATAGTAACCTGGAGTTTGTCCCTGTGATTTGGTCATACAGATCATACATATTCAAATCTGTGGTGAAAAAGCTTAGATTACTTACTTTTGCTACTTGAGAATTGCTACCACCTCTAATAAATTTGTTGGAGTTTGTCCCTGTGATTTGGTGTTACAGTTTCTTAAAAAAAAGCACAAGTTTGTTACAGTTCAAGGAATAGGTGGCCAGCATGTAACTCTGCCTTTTTTCTTGAGACATCTTCCATAGATCATGTTGAAGGAGGTGAAGGTGGTACTGTATTATTCTTCTGTAGATTCCATTGTAATTTTAGATGCAATATATGTCCGATCGGAGACATAGTTCCATCCAAGAGCTTCTGTGATGCGCTGAGGGAAGAAGGAGAGGATCATGTGGGTACATACGGGGATTTTCACGTTACGAAAAACAATTTAGAGGTTACTCTTGGAGAGAAGGGTCGTGGGGACCAGGGCTTCCCTTTTTGGAAGGCATGGGTTAAGAACGGGTTTCTTTTCCATTGACGGTAGGGGCACTGTAGTAGACTAAACAGTGCGCGCGCACTGTATAGTCAGGCCCATTGTTTTTTCTATTTTTACAAAGTTCACGTCCAAAAAATGTTCAAATTTAAATGTGTTTAAAAATGAAAATTGTTTAAATTTTAAAATGTTCAAATTTTAAAATATTTAGATTTAAAAGTTTCCTTATAAAAATGTTCAAATCTTAAAATGCTAAGATCTAAAAATTGTTCAAATTTGAAGAAAAACATATTTAAAAAACAAAAAAGAAACCTAGCAAAAACAAGAAAACCGAACCCAAAAAAAACCATGAAAAAATGGATACAAAACCCACACGAAAAACCCCAACACATATAGCCTAATGGGCCATGTCCGGACCACGGGAGCGCTCAAGCGTGTGCTATTAGCGCACACGTTGAGCGATAAATAAGAAATGTCGGATTCCCTAAAAAAAGTTAAGAATGGAATTTTAATTTTTGCGAACAACCATTCCGCCCAATTAAATTCCTGTAGCACCGACGTGACATATCATTGAGTCATGTCTTCTACTTCTTTCTGTCGTTGCCGTCTTCTACTGATGTAACTGTCGGTCTTCCCTGTCTGGTAAATGCAATACCATATTTCACACTGCTCTGAAGTGTTCGATATATGTGGATTCACATGTGACACCCCAAAAAAGTTTTCTTTTCTAATATGTACATCATCATATGTGCATCCCTGAAAATAAGGTTTCTTTTCTCATGAGGCACCATCTTCTAGACTTCTACAACATGGCACTCTGGTCATTTAGGGCACGTTTTGTAGTATGTATGAATTTTTCGTCCCAGGCGGGCAGTGCTAAGGTCTGCAACGTAGTCAAAATACAGACTCTAGGTCATGTTGTGAAGCATGTTTGGTAGCGTGCATGAGTGGTGGTCGCATGGGTTGGGATACTATGCCCATCTTGTTTGGTTGCTTCTTTATTACCATTTTAGCCTATCTTATGCTAACGTTTCTTGTTTGGTTGTCCACATGAGGCCCATTATGATTACCTTGTTCTACCTTGTGATGAGCTTACCACGGAGAAAGTATGGCATGGCTCCTCCTCCATGAATGTACTACCTCCTTCTCCTCTATGAGAAATTACGGCTCTTCCTCCTCCTCCATGAGAAAGTATGACTCTTACTGCATGAGTAAGTATGGCTCCTAGTCCATGAGTTGTACACCATATATAAGTTTAAAAATACGAACAACACAAAATCGTCACAATAAGCATATACCTGCTACAACAAGCATCACATTATACTAACAACTGAATTCATTATCGTTGGAAAATGGGATTAAACTTCATTATATCACCATGTTGTTAACCTACCACCACATAAAAAAATAGGTGTCATCATGCCACCACCATTTTAACATCACATGGGGGCTTTCTATATAGCACCTCATGAGAAGATTAAATCATAAGAAGTTTTTAGGACATAGGTACAACATCACTAAAATTACAAGTCAACCATCACCGATTTTCTTGATCTTCTTCTAACTTATCCATGTTATCCTCACTAGTTATGAGATTATCAAAGATCATGCACGCTAGCTTCTTTTTTACTTCTTAAATACCTCCCTTTCATCATCCTATTTCTTCTGCTTGACTTCCATTTCCTCAGCATGGAATTTCTGCACCTGCTTCAGCATATCCATTTTATTCTTCAACGCTTCAGTGTTCTGCAGATTCATGTCCTTGTATTTATCAATTTATTCCTCCTTATCTTTTGTAGTGTTGTCCTTAATCCTATACAAGTTCTTCTCCATCATTCTTTTCTCAGCTTCATCCAAGAATTTCTTCACATCAACCAACACACTTGAGTACTTATTCTCAATCTTGTTCTTCTTATCAGCTAGCTCCTTCACCAACATTACATTCTCAATCCTCTCATCATTTCTTGCAATGTTGTTGTCAGGATACATTCCCTAGAGTCATCCTAATGCATTTCTTGTTGTTTTCTGGCCATTTCTTATCGAACCAAGCCACGAACCACAGCTCGTGACTTCCTGCAAATCATAAGATCATCGTCAGAAATTAAGGATGAGCTATTACATAGTAGCCTTGTCAAGTGTGAAATCAAAAGCTAAAGACTTACATTCTGCACTTGGTAGAGATATAACATGTGGACAATTTTGCTTCCTTCAAATGCAACACATTTGATAGGCTTAAGCTTGTGGACATGGTACACCTCGGGAAAATACACTGCTATGCTGTGCGGAATGTGAGATCTTTGATATAGTCTGGAACATAGTCCATGTCCGCGAGGTCCTAATAGACAAAATTAAGTTAAACCTAGGAAAAATAGGAAATTCCCAAATCGACAGCAAACCCTAACCCTAGGGAGGAATTGGGGGAAACTAAACTTATCCCTAGATACGACTAGCTCGAGATCTCGCTATCATTCCATCTCGGCATGGCGAGCGCACAAACGGCTCGACGAAGAGGACGCATTACTCTTCACGGGAACACCGTTGCTAATAACTGAATATGAGTGAGCTGACTACTTCGGAGCAACCAGGGAAGCAAGCTCGATCGGTGGTCGTGGTTTCGGTTTTGACGATGAGTAGGAAGGATGTGTTTTGGTGGGAGGTATGTGAGTATCTCCCGCACACCTTTTTCTATAGCAAAGAAGCTCGTGCATGTGTTGTTATCGGACACACTCGTGCAAAGAGGGCCGTTTTTTTTCATCAAGTGGGCGCACAACAAGGATGGTTCCTTGGAAACACCCAAAACGAGTGTTGTCACTGCGCCTAGCTGCGGGTTGCTGCGCTGGCATAGCCCAACCTCACAAGCGAGCATTGATGACCCACAAGTGTAGGGGATCGCAAAAGTCTTCGCGGGTAGTATTACCCAATTTATTGATTCGACACAATGAGAGCCAAAGAATACTTGCAAGCCTTAACAACTGAGTTGTCAGTTTAGCTGCACCTGGAAATAGTTTTTGCTCACAGAAGTTTATCGGTAGTAATAGTTTGGTAGTAGCAACAGCAACAGTGAAACAATAACAATAGTAACAGTAACGGTAGCAGTAGGATTCGAGTGCGGTAGGCATAGGGATGATGGACGGGCGTTGCATGGATGAGTCTAAACATGTAACTTCAAGACTAGGGAATTGCAGATAAATAATAACAAGCATACAAGTACTAAACAATCCTAGGCATGTGCTCCAAATATGGTCATACGTGCTCGCAATGAGAACTTGCACAACATCTTCTGTCTAGCCAGCCCGTGGCAGCGGGGCCTCTAGGGAACTACTGGCAATTAAGTTGCTCCTTTTAATAGAGCACCGGAGCAAAGAATTAACACTCTATGAACACATGTGATCCTCACATCACAGCCATCCCCTCCGGTTGTCCCAATTATTGTCACTTTGGGGCCTTTGGATCCGGACAATGATATGTGTACACAACTTGCAGATAAGATCACAAACAATACTATCATAATGATTCAATAATAAGTTCAGATCTGAGATCATGGCACTCGAGCCCTAGTGACAAGCATTAAGCACAACAAGTTGCAACAAAGTCAAATAGCACTAATACAGATACTAGGCACTATGCCCTAACAGAATATATTACATGATAGAACTCATCCAATCCCTACCATCCCTAAGCCTACATCGGGGATTACTCACTCATGGATGAGGGAAACATCGGTGGTTGATGGAGATGCGTTGGTAATGATGATGGTGATGATCCTCTCCAAATTCCCCGTCCCGGCAGGGTGCCAGAACGGAGTTTCTGGATCCGAATCTTGGTTTCTGATGGCGGCGGTGGAGCGGAACTCTTTCTGGAAAACTATCGACCCCTCCTCGGTTTTTAGGTCGAAAGGCAACTTATAGGCGCAGAGGGAGGCCGAGGGGGTGCCTGGGGTGGATGCACCCCCTCTAGGCACGGGGTCAGGTGGGCCCACGCCTGGGGTGGGTGTGGGCCCCCCAGGCCTCCTCTCTATCTCCCCTTCTGACTCCGAGGATATTCTGGTGAAAAATATTTTTTGGCATATTTTCCGGGATTTTTTCTGATAGTTGATTTTCTGCACAAAAACAAGACACCATGGTAAGTCTGCTGAAAACAGCATCAGTCCGTGTTAGTTTTATCCAAATCACACAAGTTTAGAGAAGAAACAATAGCAAAGTGTTCGAGAAAGTAGATATGTTTTGGACGTATCAACTCCCCTCAAGCTTAGCTTATTGCTTGTCCTTAAGCAATTCAGTTAAAAAATGAGAGCGCTAAAAGAACTTTCACGAACACTTTGCTTCATATGATGTATATATTCTTAGCACAGGAGTAGATGCTTAAACCATTCATAATAAGGAGTATGCAACTAAGTCTACTCAATAGTCATTGCAAGCTATGAAGAGAAACCAACTCAATAATAATAAGTAGCATGGAACATAAACATAATCAACATTGCAATGCTCATAGTAAGGTATCATAGAGTGGTATATCGCTTGCCTTTGTTTGTAGAGCACAATATAAATTCCAAGGCACCTCTGAAGTTCAAGTGAAGACTAGAGGTAAAGATATCAGAGATACAAGCATCAAAGTCATGACATAATTAACCAAGTTTTGGAACAAACACAAGAATGACAACTATGCTCTTAAGAAGGTGCTCATAGAATAAGTGGTGACTCAACAAAGTTGTGAAAACGGTTTTGTGAAGATTTGAAAGGCTTCCTAATGCTGAAAAGAAGGTACTCATTAGCTTTGAGCTCTCATTGCCCCTATCATAGGCATCTTCATGTGGTTAAGGTGAAATTGAGGTCCACTCTGAATCATATGCTTGAAGACCATAGGCTGAAAATCCCAAGTCCCTTGAGTACGAGGGTCGCTCCGCATGCTACTCAACTTTGGTCACTTGAAAGTTCTTGTCATTGTAAATACATGCATATCATCGAGAACCGCCAACAGGGTACCCCTTGCATATGGTACAGGAGCTTTCCCATAACCAAAATGACAAGGCAAGCAAACAATGAGCATCTCAATAATATTTTTATTTACCATATTCATAGCTTTTTATTGAGGATGCTTCCTAGATGCTCAATATGGTGATGCTGCAAGTTTCCACCATGATTAGGCATGGCTTAGGCTAGCGGCTCAGGCGTTTCTCTAACACAATGTATAAAATCCATAAACTCACAACCTCCCCTTTTATTTCACATCGTCGACATCCGTAAACAAAAGAGCAAAGTATCAACTGGATAGGATATCCAGAAGGTGTTGAAAGCGTTCCCCGTGACAACACGGTTCTGCTGACTCCCAGCATATAATAAGCAAGCATATAACTTTCATGGACTAGTCACAATGGTTCAAGATTATTAAGCACAAGGAATAAAGTGTGCCATCAAGTTCGTGTGAGCTTTACTAAGTAACTTTCTCAAAACATACAAACATTTTATTTTGGAAAAAAACACGACATATATAAAATATGCACTGAAGTAGCAAATGATGCTAATAGATAGGTATGGTGGACACAGCTGGCAATATTGGTTTTGAGGAGTTGGAAACACGGGTAGAGCACATACTCAGTGCAAGTGAAGGCTAGCAATAGAGAGGGAGCGACAAATGAGAGAGCAATAACTGTCATAATCATGCTTGCAACAAAACAAGACTAATTATGGCATGAAAGTGATACAAGAACTCTAAGGCAAAATTGATCATCGAGGCTTACTGACAATTGATTAGTCATATGCATGCGCGAGCATGTGCCAAGTCGATTCACATGAACAGTCAGAGGAGGATACCACAATATCATACCAAAGTATGAACCAAAAAATGCAAGCAAACATTCATATGACATGCTACAAACTATTAGCAAGCTGGAGCTAATCATAGACAAGCAAGAACTACTAAGCATCCATAATGACATACACCTTACACAAACAGGCTAAGCATGCTCACAATGATGAGTATATGTACAAACATGAAACCAATAGAGTTCGTTACCAGCCTCTTACCACACCTCGAGTTGTCTTAATCTTCATTATTGCCCTTCACTTGTGTGACTTGAATATTAACATGAAACCAAAATCCACTGTGGACGGATGAACCCTACAAAGAACTCACAAAAACAAAGAAGAACAACAAATATTTTTGGTGTTTTCGATTTTTTAGAAACAAGCAAACAAAGAAAAACCAAACAAAAACAAAGCAAACCAAACAAAGCAAAATCTTTTTGGATTTTTCTTTTAAGGCAAACCAAAGCAAAGAAACAAACCAAGAGAAACAACGATTTTTTTGGTATGTTTGTGTTTTTGAGAAAGAAGCAACAAGAACCAAAAAGAAAGCGAAACAATGGATATACAAAGAACCGACCGAACATGATATATATATATGAGTGTGATGTCGGTATACCTCCCCCCAAGCTTAGGCTTTTGGCCTAGGTGGGGCTCAATCCCATGGTGCCCAAGTAGATGCACCTCCATAGTATGTCGAGGAGGCTCCCTCGTCCTGGTACGAGCTCGAGGCCTCCCCTGTGTAGTGTACCGGGGGGTCAGATGAGGGCGATTCCTCCTGATAGCGCCCATGGAAGTTAAGAGAGCGCATCGTGTCATCCATCTCCGCCTTCGAGCATGACCAAGGTGTTATTAAAATGACACCTTCGAGCGTGACAAAGCATTTTAATATCATTAGAAGTTCTTTCCACAATATATTTAAACTCATGGATAGCTCTAGAGTTTTCCAATAAATGATTTTGAACCTGTTTATTAAAATTACCTTGTTTAACAATAAATGTGTCAAGTTCCTCTAAGCATTGATCAGGAGGCTTACCATAAGGAATATCACCTTCATTAAATTGGATAGAGTGTACCTCAATAGTAGATGAGTGGGGAATTGGCTTACATAACTCTTCTATAGGAGGTAGATTCTTCACATCTTCAGCTCTAATACCTTTCTCCTTTAGACACTTCTTAGCTTCCTTCATCACTTCATCATTTAATGCAATAACTCCCCTCTTCTTTGTTGTTGGTGCTGGAATTGGTTCAGGAATAACTAGTTCAGGTGTAATAGGATCAGGTGCACTCAGCTCAGTTAAACTCCAATCATCATAATTCTTGCTTATCTTGGTCATTAATTCTTCAGCGTCTGTAGGAGTCCTTTTCCTGAAAACAGAATCAGCAAAGCTATCTAGGTATGTCCTAGAATCATCAGTTAGTCCATTATAATAAATATCAAGAAGCTCATTCTTAGGCAATGGACATCCAGGATGTGCATGAATCAAGGCACAAAACCTTGTCCATGACTTATGCAATTTCTCTTATTCTCCCTGTTTAAAATAGTCTCTGCAAAGCAGCATGTCTAGCACTGGGAGGAAAATATTTCTGGAAGAAAGAAGCAATCAAGCAATCAGGGCTATCAATGGAACCAGGAGGTAATCTATTAAACCAAGCCCTAGCTTCTCCTTTTAGTGAAAAAGGGAAAATCTTAGTAACAAAGTACTTGCGCATCTTAAAATCACCAGAGAACAAAGTAATCATAGTAGAAAGCTCATTCATATGAGCCACATCACTCTCATTTTCAGTCCCACAAAAAGGTTCTTTCTCAATAATATCTAAATAAGATAAATCAAGAGAGAAATCATAATCTTCATCTTTAATATCTATGGGAGAAGTGGCAAAATTAGGATCAAAGGAAAACATAGACATGATAGTACGTCTAGCAAGGAGACTCTTAATAGCACTAGTATCATGTATGTTTCGTCACTCTTCAACAAAATCATCAGTGAACTCAATGTAACCATCATTAATATCATAACTCTCACTAGCAGGTGAGCTAACAGGTGTAACAGTGTATTCACTAGGAGTTTTGGTATTTCCTAGACTAGCCATAGTAGCATCTAGAAAAGGACCTAATGAACCACTCGCATCAAGCACAGTAGAAGTAACATCATGAGCATCAAAAGCAGTTTCTGATTCAACAGTAGTAGCAGTGTGTGTATCATGAGTATGTGGTGGTGGTGTGACAAGCTTACTTATAACAGACGGTGAATCAAGAGCAACAGAGGTGTTTAGGATTGTACCTCTTCTTGTAGTGGATGGTAAAATAGGGAACTTTCCATCACGAGGCTTCCCCATGATGAAAGGAGTAGAAGTGAACAATAATAGATCCAAGTGAACTTACAAATAAAGTTATGCTCCCCGGCAACGGCGTCAGAAAATAGTCTTGATGACCAACAAGTGTAGGGGATCGCAACAGTCTTCGCGGGTAGTATTACCCAATTTATTGATTCGACACAAGGGGAGTCAAAGAATACTTACAAGTCTTAACAACTGAGTTGTCAGTTCAGGTGCACCTGGAAATAGTTCTTTCTCACAAAATTTTATTAGTAGTAACAGTTTGGTAGTAGCAACAACAGCAGCAATAGCAATAGTGAAACAATAGCAATAGTAACAGTAACGGTGGCAGTAGGATTCGAGTGCGGTATGCATATGGATAATGGACGGGCGTTGCATGGACGAGTCTAAGCATGTAACTTTAATATCTAGGGCATTGCAGATAAATAATAACAAGCATCCAAGTACTAAACAATCCTAGGCATGTGCTCCAAATATAGTCATACGTGCTCGCAATGAGAACTTGCACAATATCTTCTGTCCAGCTAGCCCGTGGCAGCGGGGCCTCTAGTGAACTACTGGCAATTAAGGTACTCCTTTTAATAGAGCACCGGAGCAAAGCATTAACACTCCATGACCACATGTGATCCTCACACCAAAGCCATCCCCTCCGGTTGTCCCAATTATTGTTACTTTGGGGCCTTTGCATCCAGACAATGATATGTGTACACAACTTGCAGATAATATCAAAAACAATACTATCATAATGATTCAATAATAAGTTTAGATATGAGATCATGGCACTCAGGCCCTAGTGACAAGCATTAAGCACAACAAGTTGCAACAAAGTCAAATAGCACTAATATCTATACTAGGCACTATGCCCTAACAAATCTTATTCGATTACATGATAGAACTCATCCAATCCCTACCATCCCCAAGCCTACAGCGGGGGATTACTCACTCATGGATGAGGGAAACATCAGTGGTTGATGGAGATGCGTTGGTGATGACGATGGTGATGATCCTCTCCAAATTCCCCGTCCCTATAGGGTGCCAGAACGGAGTTTATAGATCCGAATCTTGGTTTCTGATGTCGGCGGCGGAGCGGAACTCTTTCTGGAAAACTATCGAACCCCCCTCGGTTTTTAGGTCGAAAGACAACTTATAGGCACAGAGGGAGGCCAAGGGGGTGCCCGGGGTGGCTGCACCCCCTCCAGGCACAGGGTCAGGTGGGCCCGTGCCTGGGGTGGGTGTGGGCCCCCCAGGCCTCCTCTCTGTCTCCCCTTCTGGCTCCGTGGATCTTCTGGTGAAATATAGTTTTTGGCATATTTTCCGGGATTTTTCTTGATAGTTGATTTTCTGCACAAAACAAGACACCAAGGTAATTCTGCTGAAAACAGCGTCAGCCGTGTTAGTTGTATCCAAATCACATAAGTTTAGAGAAGAAACTATAGCAAAGTGTTCGAGAAAGTAGATACGTTTTGGACGTATCAAGCATCCAAACAAATCGTTCTCAGCGCTCCGGGCTTGCCCTGACCCCCAATAGGCTACCAAACGCGCCCTTATGCTCTAACCCTGTTTTAGATATTTTTTCCAAAAGTCCCAACAATCGTTGGCTCTCATATATTAATAGGTAGAGTATGTACAAGATCGCACTAGGCAAAAAGGAATAAAAGGAAGAGAAATAAAAATGCCCACAAACCAGCCACCCTAGTGACACTAGTTTGACACCCCTGCGATGCAGAGCCACAACTGCGCCTCATAGAGCCATGACCGCAAGCACAACATCCACTGCCCCAAAAACCACTGCCCTAACCATATAGCTACCCCACACAACAGGTGCAAACTCGTCGTACTGCGAAGAATAAAAAAGTCTCGGGCGATGCCTCCAAGAAGGTAACATCTCCAAGAAGCTAACCTTATAAGTTGGTCCAACTTTCACTCAACTAGCAATATGGGACTAAACTTTTGTCTCACATCTTGCCTTGTATGAACTGGCCAAGTGGGCCTCTAGGATTTCAGAAATTATTGGCATATAATAAATAGGTTGGGCCCATTTTTAGGAAAATGTCCAACAAATAGGAGACCAAAACTTCTAAAAGTCATACTCCCTTCTATACTATAAATGCATAACCAAGGGTAACAAGCACTGAGCGACCACCAAGTTTACCCCATCCCGACTTGCGGCGTGCACCACGAGTTGGGACAGTAGGTCTTAGGAACGCTGCTACTTCGAATCCTGTATGGGAGAATGGCGATAATGTTTTTGGAGAGCGCTTCGCGCGACTACTGGCTTTATCACAGACGCTAACGACTACTTCCCGGACAATGACTTCTTCCCCGATATCGAACACCTCTTCGACGACATGGCCGACAACAACTCCAACACCAACCGCCACATTAACACGGGTCCCTCTGCTGGACTGCAATCTACATTCTCCTATCTTGTTTTGATCATACTTCATATGTTATTCGTATCAATCTGTTTAGAATTGCTAGTTACTATTTATCCTACATATTATATGACTATTTTATTGTTATGTTTCTAGTCATGTTTTATCTACTATTTATTTGGATTACATATTGTGTTAAATTTCTCATATTTTCAACAATATTTTATGTATGTCCACTAGGCAAGGTTGAGGTGAGTTTACCCGGTTAAAAAATCATGATGACAACGAGAAAATGGAATAGATGGATAAGAGAAAACATGACATGATCGTCCACTGCGCCCTCTGAGCATGCTGGTCCTATCTCCTAACAAGAACAACCAAAACGCTATACTGATGTAAAATCATGTTTAATGTCTCTTAGATAGGATATTTTAGTAGTAGAAATTTCAATTAAAATAGTAATTAAATTTTCGAGAGTTTTAAGTATTATATTCGTCTCAAATGCATAAATTATCTATAGTCTTAAGTCCGATCACATGCATCTTTCGCACATAATTTATCTATAGGCCATCTTTTCCTACTCTTCACATTGACGTGTGGGACAGTGTGACGCTCCTTCGCGCGTGTGGTGGACGCATGCAGGTGTCTGCTTTACGTGTCACCGTTTTCGTTGCATCTTCTCTTACTTCCGTTGTGGCGCCGCCAGCCTAACCCCCTCTCTCGCTACATAAGAGTCCACTCCTGCCTCCAATCACGATGGTTCTAAGATTAAATTAAGAAAAGATATGATAACTACTCAGCCTAAAAAACAACGGTAGTTCCGAAAATATTTGGTCACCGTACTGATCAGCGCACCCTTACCCCTTTTGCATTGATTGAACCGTTATCTTTTTACATCTACACATGCGATTAGGAAAACAATGACAAATACGGAGGTGGTGTTTCAGCTCATGGGTGTAAATAAACCTATTATGAAAATGTATAATCTCTACTACCTAAAAAGAACCAAATGTTCCGTTTCTGGCATACGGCATTTCGCTTGCCCTTCGTCGAACCTCTACATACGACACCGCTCTCGCTCAGTCATGCGCGGAGAAAAATTCGGCAACCCCTTGCTAAACTCCGCATTTATTTTCCGGTAGTCACCTCCAGAATTCACGCAAATCAGGTATGTATATTTTTTTGACATGAAATCAGGTATGTATCACGTGAAAAGATAATGCGCAGTGGCGCAGTCCATGTTCAATTAGACCGAAACCGGTGTCCACATTGTCGCCCTCACCAAGATCTTGTGTCACCGCTAGGTGCCCTGGGCCGTTGTCACGACCATCACCATCGACGACAACTACCGTGCCATCGCCTTCCGCCTCATCGCCTCCCACGTCGGCCTCGTGCTCGTCGGACGCAATCTGGACCAGCTCGCCACCGTCTCCGAGGAGATTAGGGCCAAGCACCCCCAAGACCGAGGTCTGCACCTTAATTTGTGCTCGACTTCGTTGGCTCGTATCCACCTCCCTTCACGCGTCGATCTGGTTCTCGGTCTCCGATTCCGATGCTGCCCGACCTCGGAGGCTCCTCGGAGATGGGTCGATGTTGCCAACTGCAGCGGCTCCTCGGAGGCTCTCATGTGCGACAAAGTGATGCAGGACATGCCCGTCTACATCCGGAGGGTCGCAATGGCCTGACAGATGAGCACGCCGCTCGAGCTCTTCTCGGTGGTAGAAGTGTCGCCGCCGACAGAGCCGTATGTTCAAACCTTCTTACACATAACAACTAGATGTGGCAACGAGTACATAATGATGCATAGCCCCTCTATTGACTATGGCACATGCCTACATATTTTTTTGTATTGGCAAAATAACTAGAAATCTTATAGGTTACCTTTGCTTCCCAATTTGTAGTTTCTGAAGATTGCCTGCATGTTGGCTCCCTGTGTTAGATTATGGATTGATGGTCATCATTGTGGTTCTATTTTCATAACCCTTTGCATCACTTCATTACTCTTAGTTTTCTATCTCGTTGTACTCATAAAGCTTGTTGTCATCATATTTAGTATTTTCATGACCTTATGCAGTAGTGATTGTCTGATCTCCTTGAAGGTGAGAAGATAGATAGTGAAGTGAGAGGATTAGAGAGCTCCAGAATTGATGTTGTTACGGCCAAACAAATAAAAGGAGGTATATTATGCTTGAAAAATGATTCATTTGCATGATATATTCCCAAGATGTGTAACTATGCAAGTGAAGCTATTTGAATCATGCCTGAAATATTTATTTCTTCATAGTGGTGTTGTATACAGAAGCATGTTTCTTGTGGATACCGAGCTTAGTATTTTGTGACACTTTAAATTGTTGCTCCTACCAAAAGAAATCAAATGCACACTTCTTTTACCTAGGCTAGAAGGAGCACATCTCTTTCATTATAATGATGGCCAGACATCCTTTTCAGGTTCACAGCTTCACATGATCGTATATCCATCCGTGGACATGACAGTGGTGATGGGATGACTCTGAATCTGAGGAGTGGCCTTGGTCTTTAAGATCAAGATAGATGTCGTGGTTTGTCGACGTGGATGATTAGAGAAGAAAAGGAGAGGTAGGAGGAAGGCAAGAATAGGAGGAGGCTTTGTGGCTAACTGATGTAGTGCCCAAGGCCAGGGCTTGGCACATGATGGGTTCTATGGTCCATGTGGCGCCCCATAAACCACTAATAGAAAATCACGTTGTTTTTGTGCATTGCATCGTCGTCATCATGCATGGTTTTGTCTAAAACTATTTCGAAAAGTCTTTTATTGTTTTCTAAATACCCCGTCTTTAATTCAAATCAAAACCTGGGTCTCCGGATGTATTTTGTTTTGGCTACCAACGGTTTTCAAAAGCCCCGTTTTAAATATTAAAATATTTATTTTATTTTTAGGGGCAGCCGTACCGGGCCGATCCGACCCAGTCGGCCACCCCCAGTACAAAAACCAGACTACCTAAACCCTTTTCCTACCCCAACCTAATCTACCCAGCCCCCTCCACCTCACCCCCTCCACTCCCATGCCGCCACATCAGCCTCCTGGCCCACCTCCTCTCCACACCCCAGCCACCTACCCCACCCCTTCCCTCCTGCTGCCGCCATCCCCGTTTCAACCCACACGCGCAATACGCACCACCCCCACCTCGTCACGTTCCCACGCTCCCATCGATCGAAACCAACCTCCCCAGCAATCCCGCACCCGACCCCGCTCCTGTCTCGCGGTCGACCGCGCGCCTCCCACCTCGCGAACCCGACACCCCCGCAATCGATCTCCTTCCTCCTCGTCGCGGTTCCGCCACCTCCGGCCGCCAGGATCCCCCATGTCGTCCAAGGTCGTCGCCTGCCACCTGCGGCCGCGTCCGCCGCCAGGGGCCCCCTTCATGCGCCCCTCACCGCCCCTCTGCCGAGATCGCCCGCAGGTGCGGCCCCTCTGCCGTCCGCGCTCGGTCCCCGCCGACCAGCGCCTCGCCGGCGCCCCGTGACCTTGCCCGCATCTTCCTGCCGCGACCCCCTTCCTCCCGCAACCTCCCCTGCAGCGCCCGACCTCCTTCGCAGGACCCCGCCGCCACCAGGGCCCTCTCCTCCCTCTGTTCGTCGGCCTCCCCAGCGAGCCATCGTCGGCCGCCTCGCTCGAGTTGTTGTCGCCATCCCTAACCGCCTGCGCCCCTGGCTGTCCCAACCCGACGCTCAGCGACGCTGCGCCCTCTGTCTCTCCGTTGTTTGCTCCTGCCGTCCTCGACCGCCGTTCGCTGCCGCGTGCGTCCTCAGCAGCAAGCGGTCCTCGCCCAGCGCCGTTCCTCTCTGGACGCGGGCCCGCTCGCATCCTGCTGCTTTGAGACGAGCCTACGAGTGCTCCTCTACTTCCCCGTGATGTCACCGCTTTGTGCTTCTATTGCTGAATGGGAGCATCCCGTTTCGCATCGGTGTATCATGAGTATCTTGTACGTTGGCATTGGTGGCCTGTCGTGGACAGGATATTCACTGTCCTGGCCCCAATATGTGGAGATGTTGCTATCAAAGACAAGGCGAGCGATGTACCGTGGAACGTCATGACCTTCCGAAGATAGTTGATTCAAGTTTGATGTGTCAAGGCCTCCTTGTTAACAAGCAACCCGAGTCCGACACCGACAATCGAAGTGGGGACCCCAAGTACTCCGTCATGGTAACCGAAGGCAATGACGCTTGACCCTCAAGTTCTCCTTCATGGACAGCAAGTTCATCGGCAAGGACCCGAAGACCGATCCAGAACGACTAGGTCTTCTACCCGGACGCCAAGACCGACCTGATACGCGGGCCCGACAAGATCGACACCGACCAGGGCGACTCCGATGCGCCCCCGACGCCACACCAAGTCCTTCTTCCCGGAACGCCAAGCTCTTCATCTTGTATCCGACCTTCGAAGACCGATCCCGTCGAACCCTGAACCCTGAGACCGAACCCCGAATCCCCGGAACCAAGATCTCCCGAGCCCAGATGTGTGACCCCTTTCTCGAGCCCTATTTTATAAATGTAATATCAAATTATTGCATATTAAATTGTTCATCTTGCATGCATACTTGTCTGTGGTTTGGGGGCATTATGCCAATTCATCTCATAATTAAATATGGAGTCTATATGCGGGATATCTTTGTCTTATTCCGGACTTCATTTAAATTGGTGTAGCGAACCGATGCCATGTTCCGCCCTGTTAATCCAACATTTAATTTGCGGGGTAGATAAATAACTTGAACCGTTTAATTAAATGTCGGGACCCCGGTTCCACTTATTATGGCCTAATTGCATCGCATCTTGCCATGCCATACATCATACATGCATCATGCCCGATCTTCTGCCGTAGTATTAAATAGTCCATCCGATGTTTCTTCTAGTGCTTTGCTTCTTCACGGATTAGGCTGATGAGTTGATGCGAGTGTCGACCCGATCTTCGTATGAACCTTCGGCAATGTTTTCAGGCGAGCATCTCCCCCTTTCTACCTATCTTACTTTTATAGTATTTATTCCTTCCTGTTGATCTATTGCTATCTGTGTTGCGTTGCTCTAGTTTTCGTACCCGTGATATCCCTTGCAGCCTTATATTGCCTTGGACACATCCTATTACCTGTTGTTTGGTAGATAGTTGGACTTGCGCGTCGTAGTCGCTTGCTCAAGTGCTGTTGCATGTCGTCCAGTACCACAGTTGTTGGAGTATTGCCGCATGTTTAATGTTGGAGATGATCATGGCTTTAATTACTGTTTAATAACTAAAATTGAAGTAGGTAAATGCAGAGGCACAGGTGGGCAATAGATGTTATTTGGTTGTTAACCGTCCACTTGTGTCCCGTAGGACCCCGAGTTCTTGACACCTGTTCCGAGATCGAGCGCGCTAACCACAGGTGGGGTGTATGGGCACCCCCATCGATTAGTACCTGATTTCAAAGTATTGTACCGGGGGCCACAAGTAGTCTGGGGCTTTATTACTATTCTGTACTTATGCCATGCTTTACTGCTTAATTTAAATTGTGCGAGGTACTGCACCTGTACTGTTTAGGTAAGCGGAGTGTTTTCGCGGTATCGACAAGCCCAGTCTCATTTTTGGGTTCCTAGTCGTTTACAGCCATTGACGCAAACCCTGAGTCCGTCTCGGAGACCGGCCGACTTCGTTGCGGGTAGCTTAGTGGGGTGGCCCCCATGTACTTGCTTTGGGTCTGGGAAACGTCATGACTTAGGCCCCGCCGACATACCGATGGGTGTATGTTAACTGATCTGGCAAAAAGGGTCGAAGTGCGTGTGGATACTTTGGTGCACCCCTGCAGGGTTAAATCTTTTCGAAAAGCCGTGTCCGCGGTTATGGACGACTTGGAGCACAGTTCTCGATCATAGACAACTATAACTAAAGTTTACTGCTATAATTTGACTTGTATCCGATATGACTAGTAATCAGCTTCACTACAACGGAATGGCTAAATAAAAGTACCAACAACTGCTGGGTTTGGGGATATCTCATGCTAATTGTATTTGACTAGTAAGTGTCGCAACTACAACGGAATGGTTAACTAAAATTGCCCACTGCTTATTATTTCAGGATGACTATCTATACCTGACTAGTAATTGCTGCAACGATAACTGAATAAATAAAACTGCCAACGGTGTGAGTTCCTCGGTTGACTTCCTCGTTTGGTCTCGAGGGGGAAATACCAGGATGGGTATGTTTGGTGGTAGTATCAGGTTGGTTCCGAATAGGTCTTTCTTATCCCTCTCTGATAGCCGACAGTTATATCGAGTCTCTATAGGTTGTTTAGTGCATGTTGCGCTGCCGCTCAGTCCACCATACCTATGTAGGCGAGGACCGCCGAATTCTAGCCTCGCCGTGTACTGGCCTCAGTACTGACCGCTCTCTCTTTTTCCTTTGCCCTTTGTCGGCACCCCTTTTGTTTAAGCAGGTTTTGAGATCGACGTCGTTAGCAGGGTTACCCTTCCGGCTTGGCCTGGGCAGGGTTATGGACGCCATTGGTTATTCTTCAGGGCTCTTAGCTCAATTTGCATCTTGTCCGTACTCGGACGCTATATCGTTTTAAAGGTGATTTGGATCTTTGTATTGTATATCTGTATTCTTGACTCTTTGAGTCGCTGTTGTATATATATGTTTTGTGGGATCCATCGAGGACTATTGTGTAATGATATTACTTTGTTTTCCACCCGCACGCAAGTGCCTGGTGGACACCTTTGAATCGTTTCTATGCGGGTTTGGCGGGAAGCGCTGAAACTTGCATAGGGCCGATTCTGAGGGTGTTACAGTCCATAGCCAATTTTTTATTTCCAAAACATTTGATGTGGTGTATCCGAATCGTGACCAGGCCTACTCTCCTCGATTTATATATAGGTGCACCATAGAGAAGTACATATATCAAATGGTTCATAAATTCTGGAGATGTATGTATTCCTTAACATTGTAGTGCAAAGAATTAATTTCATGTTATTTAAGATGATTGTCTGGGTAGTTGGAAATCAACTTATATGAGGTCTATGTCTCCACAAAATAATGCCCCTTGGTTATCAGCAGTGTGCGCTGATGGGTTCCTTATTAATACATATATGTAACATAATGACCTCATCTGATATATTGCATATCTAGGATCTATATTCATTGCCTAGCATTGTAGTACAAACAATTTTTATTTATTTAAGATGAAGGTCTGGGTAGTAGGAAGTCAACTTCTGAGGTATAGGTCTTTGCAAATATTGTCCTTTGGTTATTTGAAGTGTTAGTATTAGTATATTTTCACCCTATATATTTTAGGACCAGATTCTGCAAGATTTAATTAGGAGTTTGGGTGGTGCTGGTACGTCTTACTGACCACCAACTACCACTCCCGGGCATGGATTTTTTCTTACTACACTTTTGACTCATTAGTGTGTGTTGTGTTAATCAAGCCAAGTGTATGGAAAAAATATTTCACCCATTAGTGATTTTCATTATTCATGTATATTTTAGTGGTTATCTATTTTTCGTGGCTCCAACATGAGAGATTTCCACGGTTTGCTTTTTTGGGTAATTTTTCTCATAGTTTTCTTGTTTTAGCCACCGACAACATTTATTTCTCCATGGATTTGCGGGAAAGAGGACTATGATTCCACCCTGAAGTAGGCTACATCAACAAGAGTTGTTGAAGTGATCTTAATCATATCATGTCCCTTACACATCTATTCTGCCGAATAAATTGATTAACCATTCAGTTTGATGTCTGAGGTGATTTGTGATTGTTATTATGCTTATCTTTTGTTGCGAATTCAGTTTGGTCGGAGCCTACTCTTGCATGGAAAGTAACAGCTTCTTGGGTTCAGCTGCTCAAGGTCCTATGATCATCTGATGGGGTCCAATGCAGAGAGAAGATCTTCTATATCTATAGAGAACCATTTTTTTTCTAATCTTTTAGTGTTTGTCGTGCATTATTGTTGTACAATTTACCAAATTTAACCATTTTGTTAATATGTGTTTGTATTCTGACTAAGAATGAACCGAAGACTCATTTTATGGGCGCATTTTTATCTGGTTTAGTTGTTATGCTACAATATTTATAAGAATTTTATGTAGAGGTGTATGGCCAACCATTCCACCGAGATGCATGTGCTTTCAGCTTTATGTTGCAAGAAAGTCAGGTGTTTAGTCGATGCCATCTTATGAAACATCTTCCTATGAGTAGCTAGCCCCAAATGGCCACTTACACGGGGATAAAAAGAGAGTGATTGTATTCGAAAATGAACTGTTGTATACATTGCAGGAAATTGTCAATGTAGTTCTGTATGCACTACTTATGTGTATAATACTCCATTTGTTTCACATTATAGATGTTTTGGCAGACCAAATTAGTTTTCCAATACATTTATACTATGGAACAAAGTTGTACTTTGTTATTAAAAAATGTTGTCAATGTAGAGGCGCCTTATAGTTCTTTCTAGATGCTTTCCATTTTGTGTTTTTATTTAATATTGTGGCACTTTTCTGTATGGGTAAAGATTTCGATTTAGGATCAATAAAACCAATTTTCTTATTAACATGTTTACATAATGAAAGCATCTACATTGCATAATACAGAAGGATACATATGATGGGGATGAAAAATGTGATAGAAAAAACACATGTTTGTACTTGAGGGTTTAGAAAGAAGGATAAGAATGCAAGTGTATAGCATGGGGTACAAAAACTATAAATAGGGCACTCATCTCTCTGTATATAATACAATGGGTTGAGTAGTAAAAGTAGTAGAAACGAGGACATATCCTTCTTGCAGCATAATGTGGTTTGTTAAACAATCTTTTTAAAGGAGAGCTAACGCAAAATGAAATGCATCATTTTATGATATGCATGTCTAGCTATCTTGAGCAAGGTAATTGGTGTCGAAGAATATTTATTACGTAATTGGTGACGTCGAAGCTTATATTGTAAAGATCTATTTTGCTAGGTACTGTTACATTTCGTGATTGAGTATCAACATATCAGGAGTACTCTGAATCAAAACCACATGTTTATTTTCCAATTGTCATTCATATTGATATAAATATTTTCAATTGTTGATCCAAGATATCTTATGAAGCATCTTTCTACCCTAAAAAATGAGTAGTTATTCTACAAATAGGCACTTACGGCAGGAAGGAAACAAGGAACAATGAAATTATTTTCCAATAAATTGTTGTATGTACTGCAGGAAATTATTAACATAGCTTCATATATGCTACATATATAATGCTTCTTTTATTAAAAACTGTTTCCAAAAAAATTCACCAAATGTCTTATGAAAATATGGCTAAAATAGCGTGAAGTTGCTTGATTGCGTGCGAAGAGGGGGGAAATGTCAATGTATTGGGTGGAATAATTTGTGTAGTTTGGGGGGTTTTAAAAACTATAAATATATCAGCACATAATGTGGGGCATTAAATGGAAAACTATAAGTCGTCTTAGCTTTGGAGGACCCAACATAATCATGCCCTCTTTCTTTATATTTTATTTTCCTGTGGCAAAGCACGGGCACTCAACTAGTTTTAAAAAACAAACTGTAAAAAAGTTAAGAAAGAAAATTCCGCATGTATATCTAGACATTTTATGTTCTTACACAACTTTTTCGAGAAAAAATACCATTTTATGTGAAAAGACAAAAAGGTCCAAAAACAATTATGTTGGAGCATTTAAATTTGTGTTTTTACACAAGACATAAATAATGTTCCTTTTCCCAAGAAATGTGTGTGCAAATATATAATGTCCAAATGTACATCGATACATTTTCTTAAATTTTTTGAAATTTTGAAATATATTTTTTTAACAATGAGTTCATTTGCACTCATGAGCTAAATTGGATTTCTAGACATATTTCGTCTATAGTTTAATAGAACAAATAGCTACGAGTATACCTCTTATAGTGTCATAAACAAACCATCGAGTGTAGCGCGCGGACATGAGCTTTTTTGCGCGCACACGACACACTACCTGGCCACTTTTCTATTTATGGTTCCCCCTATGAGGAAGGAAAAGAAGAATTTATTTCAGAATTACATAGTCTGTTCATGGATAACTTTTTGCCTACTCTTATTAGTGGGGATTTTAATTTGGTTAGATATCAGAGGGACAAAAGCAATGGAGTTGTCAACCAAAAATGGTGTGACAAATTCAATACTTGGATTTATCTATGGGGGCTTTTAGAGGTTAAAATTGGCAACATGAAATTCACTTGGGACAATAACCAAAAATACCTGATCATGTCCAGCATTGATAGGGTTTTCTATAATACTGAATTAGATGTTTTTTCCTTTAGCTAGTACTCAAGCTTGTACTAGATTGGGTAGTGACCATACCCCACTCTTTTGGGATTCTGGGATAGACCTCAGATGACCCACAAGTATAGGGGGTGTATCGTAGTACTTTCGATAAATAGGAGTGTCGATCCCAACGAGGAGCAGAAGGTGTTGACTAGTGGTATGGAGCAGGAAATCTCAGTAAATACTTAGCAAACTGATTTTTAGGGGTTTTCTGATAAAGCAAGGAAATAAAGTGCAAGTAATAAAGACATCAAATAATTGCAGCAAGTGGCTCAATCCTTTCTTAGCAAAGGACAAGCCGGTGGAAATACTAATGAGGACCAAACGTTCTCGGAGACACATGGGAATACTGTCAAGTGCTTTCGCTTCATATATCTGAGTAGTCTTCTTTGATTTTATAAGTGTTGTGTGGGTGAACCTATGCTAATATACTACCCTTACTTGGACTAATACATACTTGTGATTAAACCCCTTGCAAGCATCCGCAACTACAAGAAAGCTATTACGATATAAACCTAACCACAGCCTTAAACTCTAAGATCCTACACTCCCTTGTGCAATGGTTTTCTAACGGGGTGTCACATCCCAAATTTTAGATTTGGTACTTCATATCATACATGTCATTGCATCATGAGCATCATTGCAAAAAAAATTATTTTCAAACTTTTTGTCAAAATCCCACTTGCATGCATTTGTCATATACACTTGATTGCTCGGTTTCTACCTTGCATCCGCTAAAAAGAATTATTTTAGTTGTTTGGAAGGCACAGGTACATAGAGTATTCCGACACAAACTCGTAGCACTTTGAATCGCCTCAATCGGACCTGCAGTTCAAAAGTTATGCTGGTCTGAATTTTTGGTTAAATTCAGACAGTTTCTGTCACTTTCAGACTGAAGTTTCAGTTAAGAAATTGTCTCAGGAAATAAAAGGAAAAATGAACAAAAAAAATTAGCGCGCTCCAACGCGGCTGGCCAGACCAGCAGCCCACCCGGGGGCCTGCTCCCGCGCACCAGCTGCGAACCAGGCGGTAGTTAGTACCCGCCGCGCACGCGTCGCCACCGTCAACGCCCGCAGCCGACCCGCTGCCCTTCTGTCGCTGACGGATGGAGCCCACCCCTCAGCCGTCGCCGCCACCGTTCGTGCGAGGCACAGACTCGACGCCGCCGCCCGATGGAGCTCTGAGTCCTGCGCGAATTCGGTAGTCGTGTTTCCCCTGTGCCCCACTACAAAAGACCCGCGCCGCCGCAACCTTGTCCTTTCCACGAGCCTCGAAACCCTAGACGCCAGACCGCCGCTCGCCGCCGTCACCAGGAAAACTCACGGTAGGAGCTCGCACCGCGAACTACCGCACGCCCTGGCCCGCTCTTCCTACAGAGATACTCGCCACCGTGCACTGTTTCATCCCAAGTGTTTTTCCCCATCCGCAGAGTCACGTGGAGGCGGCAATTGCTCGCCATTTTTTCGCCAGAGCCGAGGAAGACGACGCCATCGGGAACCACATGAGTGAAACGGGAGGACACCGTGGACACCGAGACCCCACGGAGCATCTGGAGCGGAGCCACACCCCGGTACACGCCCCTCCTCGCCGGACCGCCACCCGCCGCCGGTGAGCCCCCAGAAACTTTCTCTCTCGGCCGTCCGATCGAGCGCAAACACTCCAGATTAGAACAGGCCAGCAAAGGGGTACCAGCCAGTACCACGCCGCCACATGTCGCCACGTCAGCGCTGACCACTGGTCGCGTTGACTGCACAATAGAAATCCTTTTAGCAAATTTAGAAATTGTAGAAATTAGCAGAAAATTGTAAAATCCATAGAAATTAAAATACTGGGCCAAAAATTGCAAATAAGATACTGATGGATTTAGTTTTTCACGTAGAATATTTCTGTCCAATTGTTTCAGACTTTTGCAGCAAGGTTTTGCCGTGATTAATTAAATTGTTTAATGGACTATTTAGAGTAATAAATTCATAGAAAAAGTTCTACAACTCAGAAATTTGCAAATGAGGTGTCCCTGGAATCAGTAGAAAATGTAGATTCAATTTCTGAATTAAAAAGGTAAACTTACTATACTGGAAGTTGAAGAAACAACTAAAAGGATTTCTGGAGTATTTTAATTGTATAAAAAGTTCTGTAAATCATTTTTGAGTGATTCCAGTTGGTACTGGTTCTATTTTAGGTTGCCTACACATTAGATATTTTTCCAAGATTTTACAAACTAGTTGAAAGCAATGGTTTAATAATTGGACTAGAGCTCCATTATTTGGCCATTTAAAATTGCATGCCTTGTTTTCAATGCTTTTAAAATGTTTCCCATGCATCCATACAGTAGGTATACTGAACAAAGGTTATAGGGTGCTACTGAAGCCTTGTTCAACTTGTCATGCATGCATCTTGGATTGTTATGTTTGTATATGATTGTTTATGTGTTGCAATTGTGTATTGTGTAGATTGTGACGAGTGCAATGCTTGCTTCTGTGAGGACCGTACTGTCGAATCCTACCTTCAAGGCAAGTAGTTGTTATTTTGATCATGAATTTGTCCTACTATTTTCCCTTGTGCATTTGTAGTGTATTTTTGTAGCTACATGTGTAAGTATTACTATGCTATGCTATGTCCTATGTATTGTGGTAGGGAAATCCTTCGTAGTTGAGCTCCCATATGGTAGATGTTCTTAGCATTGCTATAGATACGAGGAAGGGATCATGCTTTGGTAAAGTAAAGGTTTTGTTCTACCAAAACAACATAAATATCAATGAACTACCTGGGCGGAGTGGCAGGATTAGTCATCAGAGTGTGAATAATGGTGGGAAATGCCGCCCAGGGCACTGAGAAGGATTAGTTGTCTTTATTATAGTAGATTACGTGTGCAACCATGTGCCAGTGAGAATGGGTGGCCGGTTGCACTCAGTAGGTCGTGGTGACCCGAACCTAGTGTTGCCAGAGATATAGTGAATGGTAGGTTGGGACTAGTGCGCAGTGGGGTTTGGGGATCTACTTCCTGAACGGTCTCTTCTCGGACTTCTCCCTATCATCACACAATATGCGTGTGGTGGTATGAGCTGGGCTGTCCAAGTCACATGGGTAAAGTGTACAAACCCCTGCAGGGTGTATAAACTAAGTGCTTAGCCATGTCCCCGGTTACAAACAAATGAGTTGCTTGATAATGATGCTATGATATATTCTCGCTCATCCTTATTTCTTGATTTCTAAATCTTGATGGGTGAACTTAAAGGGTTGATGTGAATCAAATTGGTTTAATAAAGTAGGACAAAGTGTTTAAAAAATGCAAGCTAGCCACAACTCCATCAGCCAAATAAGCATGTAGTTGCTAAGTCTATTGTCTCCCTATTTAGCGCTACTTGCCATACATTCCATGCATTGACCCTTCGGGGCTGCTATGTTTTATGTTGCAGGTTATTATTCTGATTCTATGTGATCGGATAGGTCGCGGTACTCCACTCAACGTTTGTTCGCTTGTGGGCAATTGAAGATGGAGTCTACTATATATTTATGCTTCCGTTTGCTATTTAACTATTTGAGCTAGCCTGTGTGCTAAGCATTATTGTAATAATTGCAAATTCTGGATCAATTCGTTATTTATGATGCACTGTTAAATTCTTTGGTATTAATCTATATTGTGTGTGCCAGTGAACCGATCCAGGGATTGGCACTATACACATGAACTCAGCCTTATCAGGCGGGGGTGTTACAGATGGTATCAGAGCCCGTGTGTCGACTGTAGGATCGTGACCTAGTTGGAATAGGAAGCCATAGAATTACTAAAGCTTATATTAACTCTGTCTTTCATCTTATGCCTTTCACTCTCATAAATATTTATCAGTTGCTATTCTCACACTTCCCTCTTTTAATTGATAGATGGGAGAAGTTAGGACTGAGTATGCTGGGATCGAGTCGCCAAGGCCATTTGGAAGACAGTTGGGACAACTCTCACAGTCATTGGGCTTGTCGCTGCCCATGTTCAAGGGAAGGAGGCTATATACCTATGGATATGGCGAGGATGCCTGGGAGATCACCACTATCATCTTCAGGGATTTCGCCTTGCCAAACCCTGTGCATCTGGTCTACACCAATCGGTATTGCAACTGAGAGCTTGGAATAAACTTGGCCCTGCATGAAGCCCTGCCACGCCAATGCCATCTTGTTCGACACCTGCTGACAGAAGACTCTCCTTACCGTGACTACGGAAGACGTGATGAGAATGGGAATGTTGTGGTTACCCCGGGCAACAGGAACAACATGCCGCCCCGTCGGAGGCACATAGAGGATATGGAGATGGAGAATGGAGTTCTAGATGAGAAGGTGATGATGGTAAAGGAGATAGCTGATTTTGCTAGCAACGGTCTAGTGGTCCAAGGACATGAGATTGATACCTTACATGAAGCTGTGGATGTTCTGGAGCATGCACTTATTGGCAGGGATGCGACCATAGGACAGCTGAATGCAGCCGCCCAAGAGAAGGATGAGACCATAGCACAGCTGAATGGGACCGTCTAGGAAAATAATCAAGCCATAGAGCAGCTGCAAGGGACCGTTCAGGAAAGGGATCAGACCATTGTTGATATGGCAGCTCAAATTGCCGCTCTCCAATCTCAGTTGAGTCCACTGCCTGATGATGATAACAATGGAGATGATGGCAATAATGATGATGATGACGTAGGGAACAATGATGATGATGATGATGAGGAGGACGGAGGCAATGATGGTGGAGGAGATGAGGCAATTGCTGAACCAGCAGAAGATGAGGAAGAAGAGTATCCTGAAGAGGTGGATTTTGATGTTTCCAGCGAGGATTCAGGGGAGGTGTATATGCCACCACCATGGATGGTTAGTGGAGCGAAGCGTCAACGCATGAGTGCAAATACCTACTCCAACCTCTTCATGAAGTAGTTAGATGGCCACCAATTAGTCTTTGTTAGGATACATCGTTAGTTTAAGGCCTCGATCAATGTATAACTTAGTTGCTGTTAGTTTAAATTGTTTAGGATACTTTTTGTGTACTCTAAAGTTGCAGGATTATTTGTGCGAATTTCTAAATGAGTTATGGCGAAGTTTTGGTTGAAATTCATGATTTTCCTGCTGCAGTTTTCTGCTGACCCTGCTGTACTATACAATTTTTCATGTTTTATTGGTAACTGGAAAACATCTGAATTTTTTTGGTTTGGTGCGAAACTTCCTGTACTATATTTACAAATATCAGCAAAAATTTCTGACGAGTTTAAGTCAGGTAGAAAAATTTGTGAACAGTGCTAGACTGTTCTGCCAGATTTCTGTTTTGTGCTTTTGTTGGCCTGTTTATGGTTGTAATTGTTGCTAACGCCTCTAAAACTATTTCAGTAGCTGTATACTATTAGGATAACCCCTGGATCAGTTCTTTCTTGCTAATTTGCTGATGTGATGCTTGTGTGTGGTTGTTGGTGCTTGTTTTGTTGTTGTATGATCATAATGCATGGATAGAATTTTATTATCGTAGATGCTCTTTCTAAACTTACCTGTGCTGAACCGCAGATGCCGCCTCGCCGTCAACCCACTGAGATGGAGCAGCTTATGGCAGCCCAGGAGCGGCTAGCGCAGGTGATGACTCAGTTTATGGCTGCCCAGAACAAGAACAATAACAATAAGAACAACAACGGGAACAACCAGCCCCAAGGTGATGCACTTGCAAGGTTGCTGAGGCTGAGGCCAGCAAAGTTCACTACTGCACCTGAACCAATGATTGCTCTCGACTGGTTGCATTCGGTGAACATGGATCTGGTAACTGTTGGATGCATAGATGCTGAAAAGATGAGGTTTGCTGCTCATCTACTGGAGGGACCAACTGCTTCTTGGTGGGATACTTTCCAGATCACCCACCCACTGGACACGGTTACCTACGCCATGTTTGAGGAAGGTTTCAAAACCAACCATGTCTCTTGAGGGATTCTAAGTCTGAAGAGGAAGGAGTTCCGCAACTTACGCCAGACCAACCACACTGTGGCTGAATACATAGAGGAGTTCAACAACCTGACGTGTTATGCCCCTGATGATGTTGACACTGATGCTAAGAGGAGAGAAAGGTTTCTGGATGGCCTCAGTGATGAGATTTCGGTGCAGTTGTTAGTGGTATATTGCCCAACATTTTAGGAGTTGATGGATAAGGCTCGGATCCTGGAAGGGAAGCAACGACAAGTGGAAAAGCGCAAGAGGAAGCACAACAGTCACTCTTCTGGATCACACAACCGTGCTCGCACCTCCTATGATGGACACTCTGGACACTCCAGGCATGGAGGTGATGACCGCGACCCCCACAGAGGTAATGGACATCGCCATGATGGACACATGAGCAGTAGGCACCATCGTGGAGGGAACGACCGCCACCACAATGGTCACAAGAACCACAACAACAGCTCTGGGAGGAACAACGGACACAGCTATGTGAGCAAGAAGGACCTCAACAATGTGGAGTGCTACAAGTGCAAGAAGCTGGGTCACTATGCAAGCACCTGCCTGGATAAAATTCCAGGAGTTGGACCCAAGATTGGCCCCAACCAGAAGGATAATGTGAACCATGTGGATGTGGAGGAGATCCGTGATGAGTCAGACCTCGTGATTGGTAAGTTCCCAGTCGATTCCCATATTGCACTTGTTTTATTTGATACTAGAGCATCACATTCATTCATATCAAGGGAATTTGTGGATAGACATAAGTTACCCACTGAGGCACTAAAAGGGACAATTAGAGTGAGCACACAGGGAGGAGAAATGTTAGCTAGTGTGGGTTGTCGTGATTTGACCCTGGGAATTGGAGCGCACAGTTTTCCAGCACACCTAGTTGTTTTGGAGTCACAGGGACTAGATGCGATACTAGGTATGGATTGGTTATCCGCGCACGATGGCCAAGTGGATTGTGCACGGGAAGCAATTTCACTCAGAACTCCACGGGGCACGAGGATTAAGTTTAAGTCGTCAGCACGTCTTAGGAGTGCCGAGGTAAATTCTCTTAAGGGGGTTAGCATGGACACAATACCTATAGTGAGAGAATACCCCGACGTGTTTCCAGAGGAGCTACCAGGGATGCCACCGGACCGTGATGTGGAGTTTCTTATTGACTTAATGCTGGGGACTGGACCAATAGCCAAAAGGCCATACAAGATGGATGTGGATGAACTGAAGGAGTTGAAGAAGCAATTGAGGGAACAATTGGACAAGGGATTTATTCAGCCCAACTCGTCGTCATGGGGTGCACCTGTTCTGTTTGTGGAGAAGAAGGACAGCAACAAGAGGTTGGTAGTGGACTATCGTTCGCTGAATGAAGTGACTATCAACAATAAGTACCCTCTGCCCAATATAAATGATTTATTTGACCAGTTGGAAGGAGCAAAGGTGTTTTCCAAGATTGATCTGAGATCAGGGTATTTCCAACTGAAGATCCGGGAAGAGGACATACCAAAAACTGCTTTCACCATTAGGTATGGTTTATCTGAGTATACGGTTATGTATTTTGGACTAACGAATGCTCCGGCATATTTCATGACCATGATGAACAAGGTATTCATGGAGTAATTGGACAAGTTCGTGGTAGTGTTCATCGACGATATATTGATATACTCCAGAAATGATGAGGAGCATGAGAAGCATTTGCGGATGATAATGGAAAAGCTGAGAGAACACAAGCTATATGCCAAATTCAGCAAGTGCGAGTTCTAATGAACACTGTTGGATTTCTAGGACATGTGGTGTCGGGATAAGGAGTCGCAGTTGATCCAAGCAAGGTATCATCGGTTACATAATGGGAAGTGCCCAAGAATGTGGGCGATATCCGGAGCTTCTTGGGACTTGCTGGATATTACAAAAGGTTCATAGAGAATTTCTCCAAGATTGCTAAGCCAATGACGGAATTGTTGAAGAAGGATAAGAAGTTTGAATGGACCGAGCAATGTGAAGCTAGTTTCCAGGAACTGAAGCGTCGCCTAGTGACCGCACCTATTATGTGCTTGCCTGATCTATAGAAGGATTTCCAAGTATACTGTGAAGCATCTCGACAAGGTCTGGGTAGTGTGTTGATGCAAGATGGAAGAGTGGTGTCATATGCCTCGCGCCAGCTCAAGCACCATGAGAGAAACTACCCCACACATGATTTGGAATTAGCATCGGTCGTGCATGCACTCAAGGTATGGAGACACTATCTATGGGAAAGCACTGCAATGTATTTATAGACCACAAGAGCTTGAAGTACATATTCACCCAGAAGGAGATGAACATGAGGCAGAGAAGATGGTTGGAATTCATAAATTATTATGACATGAGTCTGCAATATCACCCAGGAAAGGCAATGTAGTGGCAGATGCACTAAGCCGCAAGGTTTATGCAAATGGACTAAGCGTGGGAAATTTGCCGATGGATTTGTGCGAGCAATTCAAGGATCTTAGATTAGAGGTAGTATCCGAGGGATATTTGGCAGCAATGGAGATCAAGCCAACACTTCAGGAAAAGGTTGGTGAATCTCAGAAGGAGGACATTGAGCTGAGGAGGATAAAGGAAAACATACCCAAGGGCAAAGCGGAGGGTTTTCGCGAGGATGAGCAAGGAACCCTGCGGTATGGTGATCGTCTGTGTGTTCCCAAAGATCTAGAAATAAGGAAGTTGATTCTCCAGAAAGCCCATGACTCGCCATACTCGATACATCCAGGAAATACCAAAATGTATATGGATTTAAAGGAAAGATTCTGGTGGAACAATATGAAGGTGGATATCGCTGAGAGTATTGCCTTATGCGATGTGTGTAGTAGAGTGAAGGCTGAACATCAGAAGCTAGCGGTATTACTACAACCATTACCAGTACCGGATTGGAAGTGGGATAAAGTGGGGATGGATTTTATCACAGGACTGCCCAAGACCAGGTCTGGTTATGATTCTATATGGGTAGTGGTGGATCATTTGACCAAGGTATCTCACTTTATACCTGTGAAGACCACTTATACCGGTGCCAAGCTAGCCAGGATCTATATGAACATGATTGTGTGTCTGCACGGTGTGCCCAAGATAATTGTGTCAGATAGAGGTACTCAATTCACCTCTCACTTTTGGCGCCAGCTGCATGAGTCATTGGGAACAAGATTGGAATTTAGCACATCATTCCACCCTTAGACAGATAGACAGACATAGAGGGTGAATCAGATTTTGGAGGATATGTTGAGAGCTTGCGCTCTGGCTCATGGCTCTAGATGGGATGAGAATTTGCCCTATGCTGAGTTTTCCAACAACAACAGCTACCAGTCCAACATCAAGACGTCACCGTTTGATGTGTTGTATGGTAAGAGGTGTAGAACACCATTGCTATGGGATGGTGTAGGTGATTGTCAACTGTTTGGGCCAGATTTGATCAAGGATGCCGAGGAAAAGGTTAGTTTGATTCGGAATAGGATGAAAGTAGCACAATCGAGGCAGAAGTGCTACGCTGACGCCAAGCGCAAGGAAGTGGTGTATGAGATCAGAGATCGGGCATACCTCCGAGTATCGCCACTACGTGGAATTAAGAGGTTTGGAATCAAGGGTAAGCTAGAACCTCGGTTCATAGGGACATACCAGGTCTTAGCACGCAAGGGAGAAGTTGCATATCAGTTGGAGTTGCCAGAGGCTCTGTCCGCTGTTCATGACGTGTTCCACGTGTCCCAGCTAAAGAAGTGCCATCCGGAGATGGTGGATATGCCATTGAGAGACACTGTGCCGCTAGAGGAGGTTCAGCTGGAGAGTGACTTAACATATGAGGAGAAACCGGTCAAGATACTGGAGACAGTGGAGAGGTTTACCCGTACCAAGAAGATCAGGTTTTTCAAGGTGCAATGGATCCACCACACGGTAGAAGAAGCCACTTGGGAGCGAGAGGACGACCTCCGAGAGGACCATCCGCACCTATTTGCTAGCCGCGTCGAATCTCAAGGACGATATTCATCTTAAGGGGGTTAGTCTTGTCACATTCCAAATTTTAGATTTGGTACTGCATATCATACATTTCATTTCATCATGAGCATCATTGCAAAAAAAAATAGTTTCAAACTTTTTGTCAAAATCCCACTTCCATGCATTTGTCACATACACTTGATTGCTCGGTTTCTACCTTGAATATGTTAGAAATAATTCATTTAGTTGTTTGGAAAGCATAGGTGCGTAGAGGGTTCCGACACGAACCTGTAGCACTTTGAATCGCCTCAATCGGAGTTGCGATTCAAAAGTTATGCTGGTCTGAATTTTTGGTTAAATTCAGATAGTTTCTGTCAGTTAGACTGAAGTTTCAGTTAAGAAAATGTCCTAGGAAATAGGAAAAAGGAACAAAAAAAGCAGCATGCTCCAGCGCGGCTGGCCGGCCTACCAGCCCAGCAGCCCACCCGGGGGCCTGTTCTCACGCACCAGCCGCGAACCGGGCGGCAGTTAGTACCCGTTCTCACGCACCAGCCGCGAACCAGGCGGCAGTTAGTACCCGCCGCGCGCGTGTCGCCACCGTCACCGCCCACAGCCGGCCCGCTGCCCTTCTGTCACTGATGGATGGAGCCCACCCGTCAGCCGTCGCTGCCACCGTTCGTGCGAGGCACGGACTCGTCACCGCCACCCGATGGAGCTCCGAGTCCTGCGCAAATTCGGTAGCCACATTTCCCCTCTGCCCCACTACAAAAGACCCGCGCTGCCGCAACCTTGTCCTTTCCGCGAGCCTCGAAACCCTAGACGCCGGACCGCCGCTCGCCGCCATCGCCGGGAAAACTCACGGTAGGAGCTTGCACCGCGAACTACCGCATGCCCTGGACCGTTCTTCCTGCAGAGATACTCGCCACCATGCACTGTTTCATCCCAAGCGTTTTCCCTATCCGCAGAGTCACGTGGAGGCGGCAATTGCTCGCCGTTTTCTCGTCGGAGCCGAGGAAGACGACGCCATCGGGAACCACAGGAGCGAAACGGGAGGACGCCGTGGACACCAAGACCACGCAGAGCATCTGACGAGCGGAGCCACACCCCCAAACACGCCCCTCCTCGCCGGACCGCCACCCGCCGCCGTCGCCAGCTCACCGCCACCGCCCGTCGACCCCCACCGGTGAGCCCGCAGATACTTTCTCTCCCGACCATCCGATCGAGCGTGAACACGCCAGATTAGAACATGCCAGCAAAGGGGTACCAGCCAGTACCACGCCGCCACGTGTCGCCATGTCAACGCTGACCACTGGTCCCTGAAAGAACATTTCTTAATCCCTAGTGTTTTGTGTGTTAGATAACAATACCAAGGATCATTTAATGTGTGTTGAAGTGTTGCAGCTCAGAAATCTACCTTTGGGGGCGGATAATCCGGCCCCACCAGGGGCGGATAATCCGGCCCCACCAGGGGCGTATAATCCGCCCCTCCCTCTGCTCAAGCCTACGAAAGCCCCAGAAGGGGGGGCGGAACATTGGCCGGACTTTCCGGCCAGGCCGGATAATCCGCCCCCAAGGGGGCGGATAATCCGCCCCTCCTGCTCTTCGCCAAGGCGCAAGCCCCAGAGAGGGGGGCGGAGTTTTGCCCGGACTTTCCGGCTACGCCGGATAATCCGCCCCAGGAGGGGGCCGGATAATCCGCCCCCCCCAAGTTTTTCTCCAAGCTTCACCAAGGCGCAATCCCCAGAGAGGGGGGCGGAGTTTCCCCCGGAGAGTCCGCCCTTGGGGCGGAATTTTCCCAGGGGGCGGATAATCCGCCCCAAGTGGGGGGCGGATAATCCGCCCCCAAAATTGAGCAACGGCCAGATCTGGGGAGGGGGTATTTAAGCCAGCCTTCCCCCTCCTGCCAGAACTCTTGATTCATCTCGAAAAAGAACAGATCAGATCTCAAAAGTTCATACAAGAGTGCTCCACCTAGATCCATCCAAAGGCTCCGTCCCTTTGGGAATCGAAGGAGGAGAACTCGACCTTCATCATCAGCAATCAAGCGCTTCATCTCCTCTCCATTCATTTGGAGAACCTTCGATCTAGTATTTCTTGCAAAGATCTAGATCCTTGTTTTCGTTTATATTGATAAACCTTGCTTTTGTGACAGCTTGTTGTCATCCCGGGAGCCCCCAATTCGGTTGTGGGTGTGTGCCCCGATAGTATTGTAAAAGGCACCGGTTCCCGCCTCGAAGGGATCCACTAGTGGAGAAGGTGGATCAGGCCTCTCGTGGCGAGATCCATCGGAGAATAGGGTGAGGCCTATTGTGGCGTGGTGGTCTTAGAACCGCCCACCCCTCCAACGCAGATGTACTTCCCTTAACAAGGAAGGAACTGCGGTAAAACAAATCCCTGTGTCTCCGCGTGCTCCACTACGGTTTCCTCGCTCCTCCTTTACGTGCTTAGTAGTTAGGGTTTCATATAGGGAAATTCTCGTAGTTGCATATCTAGAGAATTTACTTTGTGTAAAGCCTAAAATTGGAAAAAGTATTAAAAATTGGTTAGCACCTATTCACCCCCCCTCTAGGTGCCCATACGATCCATTTCAATTGGTATCAGAGCCTCGGCTCTTATTTCGGGCTTAACAGCCTAAGAGAAGTATGGGTTCCAAGGGAGATGGGAGTGATGCTCCGGAGGTAGTCACCATGAACGATCTCAAGACGTTGGAAACAACCTTGGTGAGTTCTATGGAGGCTAAGATGGAAGAGATGCATCAATTGATAATGCGTCTCTCCACATCCGCAGCATCACCTCCATCTAACTCCGAGGATACCACTCCGCAATCCAAGGAAACGGGTAAAACTGTTTCCAAAGAGAACGAAGTGGTAGGTGATGATACAAGTAAGAGCTCCTCCTCGAAAAAGGATAGCGGTAAGGATGGATACAATGAGGTTTCTCATGTGTATTCTCCTGATCCGCCTATTCCTCACCCTCATATACATAATAGGGGTGATCCACCCAAATTGTCAGCTTCTACTTTCTCTCAATGGCAATTTTTGATGAAATCTCATGTGTGCAGTTCCTCCATAGAGTTGTGGAAGATCATCGAAAATGGTCTTCACGTTGGAAATCCTAACAATCTCACAAGGAGAGAAGTGGTCGATAGCCAACTCAATGCTACGGCCCTACACATGATACAGCTTGGTGTGGGAGATAAAGACATGCCACACATTCAGCATCTTAGCACAGCTAAAGAAGCGTGGGATGCTCTCACCGAGCTCTTCATCGGAAATGAAAGTATGAGAAGGAATAGATATGATGCCTTGAGCAATGAAGCTGAAGGATTTTATATGCTGGATGGAGAAGACCACAAGGACATGTATAGGAGGCTAAAGGCAATAGCTACTACCTTCAGAAACCACGGCGCGGCTTATGTTGATGATGCTTGGATCAAGCGCAAGTATGTCGGTGCTCTTATGCCATTTGAGCCCACAGATTTGAAAAGTCTCCAAGGTAGGCATAATTATCACCTCATGTCATCCAACGAGGTAATGCAAGAAATGGCCGCATTCAAAGTGGCTGCCAAGAATGCCGAAGACGCTCGTGCTCGAGCTATGGGGATGCAAAAGGGGGTAAACATGGCTTTGAAGACTAGTGTGGTTGATCATGATGAATATGCGGTAGAAGGCCTGGACTGTCCCGAAGATATAAAAAGGATTCACGGACAATACTTGGCTCTTTATGCAAGAAACTTTTGGAAAGATCCAGCCAAGGCTAAAGCTGAACTAGATCGCAAAAGTGGAGCCTATGGAAGAAAAGAAAATGGTCCCAAGCTGAGAACTTGCTTTAATTGTGGTGACCGGTTGCACTTCGTAGCTGAGTGTCCATATCAAAGTAGAGAGGATAATGGAGGAAGACTCATTTTCAAGGACAAATCAAAAGCTCCACGTAAGAAACAGTTTGTAAAGAAAAATGCTCCTTTCAAGAAGCAACCAAAGATTGTTCTAGTAGCTCAAGAAGAATATTCATCGGGGAGTGAAGATGAGGACGAGGACGATAGCTCTCAAGAGGTGGCTGCTATAGCCACCACATCTACATCAACATCACTCTTCGACTCTCCAAACGAAAACATCATCAACAAGAATCCTACTTGTCTCATGGCAAGAAGCTCCGAGGTAACTTCTTCTAACTCTTCTTTTCCCAAGGCTATGATAGACATGGATGATCCTGCTAGTCTTAAGGTTAAAGAAGAGATTATTGCCTTGGATTATTTCTATACTAACTTGCAAGGTGAGCACAAAGTTCGTTTTGAGGATCTTATGGATCAGTTGGCCCAAAACGAAGCACTCCTCGAAGAAAAGGGCAGAATTGAAAGGGAGGATGCAATGGAAATTGCATCCCTAAAAAATGCTCTTGAAGAAGAAGAAGAAGCTCGGGTCTCTCTTGAATAGAGGCTTGAGTCTATGGAAGAGTCACATGAAGAAATTGTGACTAAACTCGTTAAGGAACGTGACAATGCGGTAACCAAGGCAAAGAAGTTAAAGAAGGAAAGGATTGACTTTGGGGCTGCTCATGATAGACTCTCCGAGGAATTGGAGAAACTTGACAATGCTCACAAGGTGTTGAAAAACGAGTTCTCTATCCTCAATGAGTCACATGATCAGCTTCAAAGTCGATTGGCCATATATGATACTCCTAGCTCGTCCAACTCAACATATAGTAACAAGAAAAATGCTAATGTGGAGAAAGGAGTGATCAAGGACACCACTACAAAGGACAAAGGTGTGCTTGATGAAGTCCTTGACAAGCAAAGGTCAAATCATGGTAGAGAGGGACTTGGGTATGTCACCAAGTCCAAGAAGAAGAAAACCAAGAAGAACAAGACCAAGAATGTGCAATTAAAGACAAGCACGGCTGAGAAGGTTGTCACAAAAGACAAGACTAATAATATTGGTTTTGCAGGGTCTCACAATCCGAATTATGAACTCTTTTGTGATGATTATGGCGATGTTTATGCTTATTATGTTGGTCCTTTTGATGAATTTATTGCTTGGTCTATTTGGGTCCCAAAGACCCTTGTTACTAACATGAAAGGACCCATTGAAAAATGGGTACCTAAAACCAAGAAGTAATTTTCTTGCAGGGCTATGCTTCCGGTGGGTCGAAATGGGTGCTGGATAGTGGCTGCACTAGTCATATGACCGGAAGCAAGGAGATCATCACGGAGATGCGTCCAAATCTTGATAATATCACAGTCTCCTATGGTGATAAGTCTAAATCTCAGGTATTGGGTCTTGGCAAGGTTGTGGTTGCCCACGATATCTCTCTCGTGGACGTCATGCTTGTTGAGACCCTTGGCTATAATCTTCTTTCTGTTCGTGCCCTTGGCAAGATGGGTTTTGCTGTTTTTATCGATGATGATTTGGTGGTACTCTTATGGAGCAAGTCTCTAAAGGTCGCTTTCGTTGGATACGTCGAAAATGACCTGTATGTGGTGGACTTCTCGGGGAAAACCACTTCGGGTCCGATGTGTCTATTCGGAAAGGCCGACGTGGGCTGGCTATGGCATCGCCGTTTAGCCCATGTCAACATGAGAACTTTGCAAAGTCTCCAAAAGGGTGGCCACATTCTTGGACTAAAAGACAATGTCTCTTTTCCCAAAGATCGTGTTTGCAGGGCCTGTGTTGAAGGAAAAATGCATGATTCTCCCCACAAGAGGAAGACTATTGTGTCATCGAAGAGGATCTTGGAATTACTCCATGTGGATTTATTTGGACCTCCTTCTCATGCAAGTCTTGGTGGGAAGAAATATTGCTTGGTCATCGTCGATGATTACTCAAGATATACATGGGTATATTTCTTCAAGATGAAAAGTGAGACTCAACAAACTGTCATCGACTTTGCCAATGAAGTTCAACGACAACACAATGTTCCCATATTGGCAATTAGAAGTGACAATGGCACAGAATTCAAGAACTACACTTCAAAACGAGTTTCTTAGCGAAGAGGGGATTAGACACCAATATTCCGCTGCGTACACCCCTCAACAAAATGGTGTAGCCGAGAGGAAGAACCGGACTTTGATGGATATGGCAAGATCTATGCTAGCTGAATTTAAGTCTCCTTATAACTTTTGGGCTGAAGCCATATCCACCGCTTGTCACTCATCAAACCGGCTTTACCTTCGGAAGATCTTGGACAAGACCCCATATGAAATACTTACCGGCAACAAACCCAACATCTCATACTTCAGGGTATTCGGGTGTAAGTGTTTCTTTCTTATTAAAGGTGTCCGTTTGTCAAAATTTGAATCCAAGGCTTTAGAAGGCATTTTTGTTGGTTACGGTGCCGAATCCCACACTTATAGAGTCTACAACAAGCTCACTGGGATTGTTGTAGAATCTTGTAGTGTGGAGTTCGATGAAAATAACGGCTCCTTTGTAGGGCAAGTTGATGTTTGTGATGCAGATGTTGAAATACCCCAAGATGCCATAAGAAGAATGGGCGTGGGATTTTTCCGCCCCATTGAGGAACCCCTTGTGGCGGATCGGGAAGGACAATGCTCCACTCAAGTGGAGCCCTCATCTTCACAAGATCAACAAGCTCCTACTGTTGGAGAAAACTCTGCACCAACACCGCAACCTGCTGAAGGCCCCCAGGGGCGGATTATCCGGCCATGGCTCTCCAACTCCAGTCAAGCTTTCTCAGGAAGATGGTTCTGATACTTCACCTCCCAGGCCGGATAGTCCGGCCCCTCCAAGGGGCGGATTATCCGGTCCTGAAGAAAATGCTCAGCAACAATCTTCTGGCAGTACTGGTGACCAAGATCAAGGGCACTGCAGTAATCAAGACAAGGATACAACAATTGAATCCACTCCTTCAAGAAATAATAAGGATATTGAGGCTCGTCGCAAGGCTCGGGCGGATCGCAACCTTGAACTAAGAGGTCACACTCTTGACAAGGTAGTTGGTGATGTACGACGAAGGGTATCCACTCGAAGAGAGCTTGCTAGCTTCTGTGATCATCAAGCTCACATTTCCATGGTTGAACCAAAGAAGGTTTTTGATGCTCTTGAAGACCCCGATTGGGTTGTTGCAATGCATGAAGAATTAAACAACTTCGAACGTAACAAAGTGTGGAAGCTCGTAGAAAAGCCAAAGGATTGCCGCAATGTTATCGGCACCAAGTGGATCTTCAAGAACAAACAGGATGAAAATGGCATTGTTGTGAGGAATAAAGCACGACTCGTGGCTCAAGGATTCTCTCAAGTAGAAGGAATTGATTTTGGCGAGACATATGCTCCAGTGGCTCGCCTTGAGTCCATCCGTATCCTTCTTGCATATGCAGCTCATCATAATTTTAAGTTGCAACAAATGGATGTTAAGAGCGCTTTCCTTAATGGTCCTCTACATGAGTTAGTATACGTCAAGCAGCCCCCGGGGTTTGAGGACCCCAAATTTCCGAACCATGTCTACAAACTCGATAAGGCGCTCTATGGCCTTAAACAAGCCCCACGTGTGTGGTATGAGCACCTTAAAGAGCTTTTGATAGACCGTGGATTCGAAGTTGGGCAAATCGATCCCACTCTTTTTACTAAGAAGGTCAATGGGGAGCTTTTTGTATGCCAACTCTATGTAGATGACATTATTTTTGGCTCTACTAACCAAGCTTTTAATGATGAATTTTCAAAGCTTATGACTGACAGGTTTGAGATGTCCATGATGGGTGAGCTCAGGTTCTTTCTTGGCTTTGAAATCAAACAACTTAGAGAGGGAACCTTTATTAATCAAGCTAAATACATCCAAGACATGCTCAAAAGGTTCAAGATGACGGATCTCAATGGCGTTGCTACCCCAATGCAAACAAAGTGTCATCTTGAGCTCGATCCCAAGGGTAAAGATGTGGATCAAAAGGTATACCGATCCATGATCGGCTCTATCCTTTACCTCTACGCATCTAGGCCCGATATCGTGTTAAGTGTAGGAGTGTGTGCAAGGTACCAAGCCGCTCCTAAAGACAGCCACTTAGTGGCGGTCAAGCGAATCTTCCGATATTTGGTTCATTCCCCAAATTTTGGGTTATGGTATCCCAAGGGTTCAAGTTTCTCTCTATGTGGTTACACCGATTCAGATTGGGCTGGTGACAAAGATGATAGGAAATCAACCTCTGGTGCATGCCAATTCTTGGGCAGGTCTCTAGTGTGTTGGTCATCAAAGAAACAGAATTGTATTTCACTCTCAACCGCCGAAGCTGAATATGTTGCTGCTGCAAGTGCTTGTACTCAATTGTTATGGATGAGGCAAACTTTAAAGTAATATGGTGTCAATTGTGACAAAGTGCCTCTTTTATGCGACAATGAAAGTGCTATCAAAATTGCTTACAATCCTGTGCAGCATACAAGAACAAAACATATAGAGATTCGCAACCACTTTATTCGGGATCATGTTGCTCGTGGAGATATTGCTCTGTCATTTGTAAGCACGAAGAACCAACTTGCTGATATTTTCACGAAGCCCCTCGATGAAGCAAGATTTTGTTATTTGCGGAATGAGCTAAATATCGTAGATTCAAGGAGCTTGGCTTGACTATTCTTGCACACTCACTTGCTCTTGTTCATGTATTTGGTTTAGATGTGGGCATCGACATAGGGGGAGTGTGGTCCTAATTGATTGGGCCAACCCTCCCCCCATCATGCCGAAAGCAAGTAAAATCATTTCCCTTAATATCATTTTGTGATATGTGGGTTATCGATGAGCATTGGTTTTGAACTCAAGATACATCTTCGCGGTGTCATGCCATGCGCTCCAACATGGTGGCTTCGGCCACCGCCCTCTTCCTCCAGAAGAGTTGGTTTTTCATGGGTCTCGTTGGATTTTCTTGCATACCTCTTGTTCTTATGGAAAACACACTCAAATTTGGCCTTTGATTGATTTGTTTCTCCAGGGGCGTTAGCATCGCTCTTCTTCCTTTTTGGCGTTTCGATGCCAAAGGGGGAGAAGTAGTTCTAGTAGGTCACGTGGATTTGCAAGGGTCGGGCACAAGCTCTTCGTTTTTAGTCGTTTTTATTTGCTTGCTTGTGCCTTCTTGTGCCTTTTCTAGCGTGAACTTGTTTGCTATTTGTGTTGCTATTTGTGGTTGATTGTGTAAGACTATGTCGTACTCCACAGTTTGGTACTATGTTTGGTATTCATGGATTTCTGGATTTATCTATCATGGACCCCATTGAAGTCCCATTGAAGTCTGGAATTATGGAGCTTATTTGATGACATTTGGATTCAGGGGTTCATCTATGTATGTCATGGCTATATATTCCGGTGGTATGATTTTCTTTCACCAAACCTTAAAGTAGTGCTCTACCTAGTGTGTGCATTTGTATTCAAATGCAAATCTTAAATATGCACACATCTAGGGGGAGCGTCTTTCATTATCTAAGGTGGCACTTGCCGTTTTCACTGCAAATCCTAGTATTGTCATCTAACACCAAAAAGGGGGAGATTGAAAGAACATTTCTTAATCCCTAGTGTTTTGTGTGTTAGATAACAATACCAAGGATCATTTAATGTGTGTTGAAGTGTTGCAGCTCAGAAATCTACCTTTGGGGGCGGATAATCCGGCCCCACCAGGGGCGGATAATCCGCCCCTCCCTCTGCTCAAGCCTGCGCAAGCCCCAGAAGGGGGGGCGGAACATTGGCCGAACTTTCCGGCCAGGCCGGATAATCCGCCCCCCAAGGGGGCGGATAATCCGCCCCTCCTGCTCTTCGCCAAGGCGCAAGCCCCAGAGAGGGGGGCGGAGTTTTGCCCGGACTTTCCGGCTACGCCGGATAATCCGCCCCAGGAGGGGGCCGGATAATCCGCCCCCCCAAGTTTTTCTCCAAGCTTCACCAAGGCGCAAGCCCCAGAGAGGGGGGCGGAGTTTCCCCCGGAGAGTCCGCCCTTGGGGCAGAATTTTCCCAGGGGGCGGATAATCCGCCCCAAGTGGGGGGCGGATAATCCGCCCCCAAAATTGAGCAACGGCCAGATCTGGGGAGGGGGTATTTAAGCCAGCCTTCCCCCTCCTGCCAGAACTCTTGATTCATCTCGAAAAAGAACAGATCAGATCTCAAAAGTTCATACAAGAGTGCTCCACCTAGATCCATCCAAAGGCTCCGTCCCTTTGGGAATCGAAGGAGGAGAACTCGACCTTCATCATCAGCAATCAAGCGCTTCATCTCCTCTCCATTCATTTGGAGAACCTTCGATCTAGTATTTCTTGCAAAGATCTAGATCCTTGTTTTCGTTTATATTGATAAACCTTGCTTTTGTGACAGCTTGTTGTCATCCCGGGAGCCCCCAATTCGGTTGTGGGTGTGTGCCCCGATAGTATTGTAAAAGGCACCGGTTCCCGCCTCGAAGGGATCCACTAGTGGAGAAGGTGGATCAGGCCTCTCGTGGCGAGATCCATCGGAGAATAGGGTGAGGCCTATTGTGGCGTGGTGGTCTTAGAACCGCCCACCCCTCCAACGCAGATGTACTTCCCTTAACAAGGAAGGAACTGCGGTAAAACAAATCCCTGTGTCTCCGCGTGCTCCACTACGGTTTCCTCGCTCCTCCTTTACGTGCTTAGTAGTTAGGGTTTCATATAGGGAAATTCTCGTAGTTGCATATCTAGAGAATTTACTTTGTGTAAAGCCTAAAATTGGAAAAAGTATTAAAAATTGGTTAGCACCTATTCACCCCCCCCTCTAGGTGCCCATACGATCCATTTCAGTCGCGTTGACTGCATAGTAGAAATCTTTTTAGCAAATTTAGAAATTGCAGAAATTAGCAGAAACTTGTAAAATCCATAGAAATTAAACTACTGGGCCAAAAATTGCAAATAAGATACTGATGGATTCAGTTTTTCACGTAGAATATTGCAGTACAATTGTTTCAGAATTTTGAAGCAATGTTTTGCTGTGATTAATTAAATGGTTTAATGGACTATTTAGAGTAATAAATTCATAGGAAAATTTCTACAACTCAGAAATTTGCAAATGAGGTGTCCCTGGAATCAGTAGAACAAGTAGATTATCTTTGTGAATTAAAAAGGTAACCTTAATATACTGGAAGTTGCAGCAACAATTAAAAGGCTTTGTGGAGTATTTTAATTGTATAAAAAGTTCTGTAAATCGTTTTTGAGTGATTCCAGTTGGTACTGGTTCTATTTTAGGTTGCCTACACAGTAGTTATTTTTACAAGATTTTACAAACTAGTTGACAGCAGTGGTTTAATAATTGGACTAGAGCTCCATTATATGGCCATTTAAAATTGCATTCCTTGTTTTCAATGCTTTTAAAATGTTTCCCATGCATGCATACAGTAGGTATACTGAACAAAGGTTATAGGTTGATACTAAAGCCTTCTTAAACTTGTCATGCATGCATCTTGCATTGTTATGTTTGTATATGATTGTTTATGTGTTGCAATTATGTATCGTGTAGATTGTGACGAGTGCAACGCTTGCTTCTGTGAGGACTGTACTCTCATGAATTTGTCCTAATATTATCCTTTGTGCATTTGTAGTGTATTTTTGTAGCTACATGTGTAGGTATTACTATGCTATGCTATGTCCTATGTATTGTGGTAGGGAAATGCTTCGTAGTTGAGATCCCGTATGGTAGATGTGCTTAGCATTGCTGTAGATACGAGGAAGAGATAATGCTTTGGTAAAGTAAAGGTTTTGTTCTACCAAAACAACATAAATATCAATGAACTACCTGGGCGGAGTGGCTGGATTAGTCATTGGAGTGTGAATAATGGTGGGGAATGTCGCCCAGGGCACTGAGAAGGATTAGTTGTCTTTATTCTTGTATCTTACGTGTGCAACCATGTGCGAGTGAGAATGGGTGGCTGGTTGGACTCAGTAGGTCGTGGTGACCCGAACCCAGCGTAGCCAGAGATGTAGTGAATGGTAGGTTGGGACCGGTGCACAATGGGGTTTGGGGATCTACTTCCCGAACGGTCTCTTCTCGGACTTCTCCCTATCGTCACACAATATGCGTGTGGTGGTACGAGCTGGGCTGTCCAAGTCACATGCGTAAAGTGTACAAACCATGTAGGGTGTATAAACTAAGTGCTTAGTCGTGTCCCCGGTTACGGACAAATGAGTTGCTTGATATTGATGCTATGACATATTCTCGCTCATCCTTATTTCTTGATTTCTAAAACTTGATGGGTGGACTTAAAGGGTTGATGTGAATCAAATTGGTTTAATAAAGTAGGACATAGTGTTTGAAAAATGCAAGCTAGCCACAACTCCACCAGCCAAATAAGCATGTAGCTGTTAGGTCTATTGTCTCCCTATTTAGTGCTACTTGCCATACATTCCATGTATTGACCCTTCGGGGCTGCTACATTTTATGTTGTAGGTTATTATTCTGATTCTGAGTGATCGAATAGGTCACGGTACTCCACTCAATGTTTGTTCGCTTGTGGGCAATTGAAGATGGAGTCTACTATATATTTATGCTTCCGTTTGCTATTGAACTATTTGAGCTAGCCTGCGTGCTAAGCATTATTGTAATAATTGCAAGTTCTGGATCAATTCATTATTTATGATGCACTGTTAAATTCTTTGGTCTTCATCTGTACTATGTGTGTGTAAGGTTCCCAACCTTTAATAAGGTAGAGATCCATGTGTTACAATGCTAGTCCCTGGATCAATAGCTAGCATCCACAGTTAAGATGTAATATCAAGAAACAAAGGTCATAATACAACTTTATAACCAGGAATAAAATAAATTATTACATCTTACATAGCTCATTTGGCTATCACATTACATTGCAGCAGAATATCTATAAAGCATGGGGTCCTTCATCTTCAAAGTGCCACAGGCAGTCATGTTGGTTGTAGACTTGTAATCCTAATCATTAAACTCCACTAACATCGAACAAACCTACAACATAATAAGTTGCAGCTACAAGGGTAAATACATTTGAATTGTATTGGCAAGTTTCACTACTATGTAGAATTAAGTGGATCCTATCATTTACATGCATATTTGGCTAAGTAGGGTTTAGGCTCTTTTGCAGATAGAAATATAGTTTTATCCTATCTTTTCAAAATAGTTTTTGATATTTTGTCAAATCTTTCTAAACTTCTTGGAAAACTCCAAGTGCTTCAAACCCCTTGTTGTCACCATCAAGTTTTACTTTGAGAAATTGGAATGTCGAGATATTCCATAGCTTCGGGCCTTAGTTGCTCAGTATTGTCCATAACCGGGGACACGGCTAAGTACTTAGAATTTGATCTTCTGCAGAAGTTGTACACTTTACCCACATGACACAATCTCATCTTGATGCCACCAGTGGCCGCTGGATAAGTACTCACCAAGATGGAGTACTGGCAGATTGAGAATGTGACAAAGTCTTTCCATAGGAGTCCTCCCACACAATTCTAGCTTGTCATTCAGGCACCAATGTAGGGTTTCAAGTTCCCTTACACAACTCTAGTTAACCTGAATATGCCAATGCATGGATCTTCCACTATGTAGTTGACTAAGCCAGAGCCCATTTAGCATGTGGCTGTACATGGAAGCCACTGTACGAGAAACATGTTCAATCTCTAAGTCCCTGGGTGGTTTTCTTCTAGTGCACATACAAAAAGAGATGGCCATATAAACATGGTTCCTTTTGTTGCCACCTTGTCCAAAACTTGAGTATCCTTGTCCACCCAGGTGGTTCATTGAGTACTTGTTTTATTATATAAAACATATATATTTTCAACTCTTCATATAATCATAACATGTATCCCATCCCAAATATATAGCTGGGCTAAGCATACTACAACTACAATGTTTTCACTAAGGGAGATATAAGGGTATCCTATTAGGATTTAGCATAGCATAAAATATAGTAATCTTTATCATGCATGTTACAAAAATCCACTAAGTGTAATGAAAATAGTAGGACATGGATGATAGTGTCACTTGCCTTTTTAGTAGAGAATGTTGGTTCACTTCCTGACCTTGCAAATATCACACTCTTCTAACTTCACTACAATTCAATCAAACAAACACAATTTCAACTAGCATTCAAACCATTTCTCACACATAAAATAACAGAAACAAGGTCATGCATGCAAGCATGCGAAAGATAGTTTTATTTGCAAAAGTGGTTTCTACTAGGCTCTAAACATTATAAAGTTCAAAGTGGTCATTTACAAAGGTGGTAAAACCATTTGCAAAAGGTTTTATCTCATAAACCATTTTTAAATCAAATCATTATTTTATGTGGTTGAAAATGCTTTTAGTAAAGCAATATTCTTTAAAGAGTTCACCAAATATATTTTAATTCTCAAAACTTGGTGTTTAGGGTCAGAAGGTTTGAATCAAATCATTTCCTAAAGGTTTTACTCAAAAATCATTTCTAAACCAAAAACAATATTTTCATTTGACTAGAAATGAGCTAATTCAATTATTTATTCCTTATCTTCACAAAATACATTTTTAAAACCATAGGTTGGTTCCTAGGGTCAGTAGGTTCACAACAAACCATTTTGCAAAGACTTCACATTAAAATTATATCTAGAATAATTTTTATATTCATAATAAGCCTACACATGTTTCTGCAATTTCAACCAATTTTCCAGAAGCAAATCATTAAACAAATTGCATGGTTTCAAAGTACTTGTTCTACTGATTCCATTGATATAAAATTTGCAAAATTTGGACGTGTAGAATTAAAGTTATGAATTTTATAAGTTTGCAATTCAAACAGATTCTAATTCTGTTTTTAAACAAAACCTTGTCCACGTGGCTGTTTCCTATTGGTCGGTACCATTTCGTTTGGATCGAGCTGTTCTGACCGCAGGATCTAACTTAAAACGAATGGCTCAGATGGGCTCATACCCCTTCGGTTAGATCTATTCCTAGCCAGAATATCGTGATCTAACGGCTACGACGCTATGACCAGGAACTGGTGGCGCTGCGCGGCGGCGACTGGCGGCGCGGCTCTGCTCGCGGTGGTTCTGGAAAAGCAGGAAGGAAGGGAGGGAGAGGAGATGCTCACAGGGTTCGCAAGGGTGCAGAGAAGCTCGGCGTGGTCATAATAATCCAAGGGGCGCACGGTGATGTCAGGGATTGCTCGCCGGAGTATCTCCTGACGACGGATGCTCTCTGTTGAAGTCGGAGGCGAGCTTGTAGGCTACGCGCGGATTATTGGAGGGCACCTGGAGATGCACAGGAGACAAGCGAACCAAATGGCGTAAGTCGCAACTCGAGGCGCGCATGAGGTTGAGGGATAAGACTCACCGGAGATTCGGCAGAGGGCGGCGATGCTCAGAGGCAGACCGAGGCGAGCTCCTGGGGCACGCGCGGGCGAGTGGAAGGCACGGGGAGATGAGCCAGGAGGTGGGGAACCAGCTCATGTGTAGAGGGAGGAGAGGGGCGGCTGGACGGCGCCGGAATTTGCTGGAGAAGGTCGCCGGAGCAGCGGCGGTGCAAAGCTGATTCGAGGCAGCCTGGGGGCAGAGATGGTGGGGCGAGTGAGGGGAAATGGCGAGGAGAGGCGGGCGCTTAAGTGTGCATGCTCGGGGGAGACAATAACGCAGGCAATAACGCGAATTGATCGCCGGAGTTAAAGGGCAGAAACGGCGAGGAGGAAATGTCGCGGTGAAGACGATGATGTGCTGGCGGTGGGGTCCGTCTGTCAGTGAGAGAGGGAGAGTGGGAGTGGGGCCTCTGCGTCAGTGACTGGGTGGGTGTGTTCGCGCGTAAGAAAACGTTTCGGTGAGGGTATGCCGGGTGGGCTCTTGCTGGGCTTGCTGGGCCGGCTTAGTGGGTTGAGTCTGTTTCACTTTTTTTTTATACTGAAGCTTTTTCTTTTTCTATTTGGAATTTCTGTTTTGATTTTCAACAAATAATTCAAACAACAAATCAAATCAAATCACCACCAAACTTTGTGTTGAATTTAATTCTGTTTAACAACACAATCCAATGTCCAAAACAAAATAATTTTTATTCTTTTTAGGATCCATTAATAATTAAATAAATAGACCCTAGTTATTACTTCAAATAGGATTTTATTTATTTTAAAACTCTATTTAAAGTCTAAATATTATCAAAACCAATTCAGTAGGTTTTATTTGAAAATATAAAACACTTGGAAAACTTATTTAAAATAAATTAACAAGTTTTTAATTTTTATTTAAAATGGAAAAGCCTTTACTTTAATAAAATTGGATATTAATAAATCCTCATTATTTTATTTAATTAAACCTTTACTCTTTTTATCAAATAGAACTATTTTATTTCAAAAGCTTGGCCAAGATTTAATTTGGCTCTATAAAATAATCCTTATTTATAATTCTACCTTTTCTTTTGAAAACCAAATCTTTTTTATTAAAAGATCTAAAAATAGTAATTCCAACTATCATAATTTTATTTATTAATTGTTTATCTTTTTTAAATCCCTTTAGGATTTTATTTTCTCAAAATAGGTTTTGATGTTTCCAATTGGAATCAAAAAGTTTCTTCTCACCCTAAAAATCAACAATTGTTTATTTTGTTTATTTATTTTTCACATTTCAAAATTTGGGAAATTTTGGGATGTGACAGTGTGCCAGTGAACCGATCCAGGGATTGGCACTATACACATGAACTCAGCCTTATCAGGCGAGGGTGTTATATGGGGGTTCAGGTTTCTCTCACTCTGGCAACCCTACAATTAGTAGCCAAATACACAATGCATTCCCCTAGGCCCATAAATGTTGAAGTACCATGTAGTAGTCAACGTTGACATGACACCACAAGAATAATAGCACCACAACTTAAATACTAAACCATTTAATAATATCTCAACGCAAATCCACTACTAACAACATGACTTCTCCCATGTCCTCAAGAAATAAACGAACTACTCACGAGACATCATATGGATCAAGATCAAATATTATATGGTGATGGATAACAATCTGAACATAAACAATAATTCAATGGTTCCACTTAAAACAATCAACTACAATAGTAATCAACACCGGGCAAGTTTCCCCTAAGAACTATGCAAGATTCAACACAATTGTTACAACGGGATGGAGTGATGATGATGGTGCTGGAGAAGATGATGGTGTGCATGATGATGACGATGATCTCGATGAAGTCTGGCTTGATGATGGTGTTGATGGCGACGATCACCCCTCTCCGGGAAGGAATTTCCTCGGCAGAAATCTGTCTGCCGGAGAGCTCTTTCTCTCTCGGTGTTTTTCGCCCCGCAGAGGCGGAAGAATCTTTCTGTGGTTGCTCCCCTTGTTTTAGGGTTTCGAGGAGAAGATATAGGCGAGAGGGCGGAGCCAGAGGTGGGCCAGGTGGGCCACACACCCTGTAGGCGTGGCCAGGGGTGGCCCGTGCCTGGGGTGTGTGTGTGGGCCCCCTGTGGCCCAACTCCGCCTCCCCTTCTGGCATTCTTCGTCTTTCGGGAAAATATAATTTTCCGTAGTTTTTCTGGTATTTTCTGATCTTCACGAAATTGCATCAAAACACCGCTTTTTTCCATCAGAATCCTGACTCCAGCAGTTCATCCTCCAAGAATCATCCAACATGCAAAAACAGATGGAAATACATAAGTAACACCTCTTAATATGAAATATATCAATGAATAAAGGCAAATTATGATATAGAATGGTGATGCAAATTGGACGTATCAACTCCCCCCCAAGCTTAGACCTTCGCTTGTCCCCAAGCGAAAACTGAGCTTAGTAAACATGTCCACAGGTTTATGGAGTGAAGTGTCGATAAAAGAATACGGATAAGAAGCATCACACTTACCAATACACAACTCATAGAAGAAAGCAACTCACCATTATATAACTTAGCTTGCAACAAGTATAGGAGTCACAATAGAGATGCATAAAGACAAATCATAATTGGGATTGGCAAACTTTGTTCTTGGCCAGAGAACAGTTGGCAAACAGTTTTCAAATAAAGCTTTTGTATAAGTTTTACAACAGGAGTACTCTTTGCTCAAACATAAAAGGTTTTTCACAATGATGGCTTTCAAAGTAATACTCATTAGATAAGAGTCTTGTGCAAACAAGGAAGATAAAGAACATGATTGAATAAATCATCATATGAATGCTTGAAACACAACAACTCAAATGCTTGCTGGAGATAGAGAGGAATAGGTTTACTGACTCAACTTAGAAATAGAAGAAATGCCCTTCATAGAGGGAAGCAGAGATTTCAAGTCCATAAAGATATTTCAAAAGATTATGGTACTTACTAGCTTTGAGCTCTCATTTCCGCTATCATAAGCATCTTGAGGTGATTAAGGTTAAAGTAAACAAAGATGGAGTATATGCTTGATGAAATATAAGTTCGAAATCTCATGTCCCTTGAATGTGAGGGCCGCTCCTCATGCTACTCAACTTTAGTTACCGGTACGTTCTTGTCATAGTAAGTACATGCGTATCATAGAGAACCGCCAACGGGGTACCCCTTGCACATGACGTAGGAGCTTTCCCATATCACAATGACAAGGAAAGCAGACAATGAGCATCTCAGCAATCTTCTTATTTACCATGGGAATATGGTGCTTTTTTTCTTCTCTTTCCTATTTTTCTAAATATCGTATCTCTTTTTTATAAGAAGAATGCTTCATAGATTTCATTATGGTGATGCTGCAAGTTTCCACCATGATTAGGCATGGCTTAGGCTAGCATCCCAGGTGTTTCTCTAACACAATGGACATAATTCCATGGACTTACAAGCTCCCCTTTTATTTCACACCGACGACATCCGCAACAAAAGAGCATGATATCAACTAGGTATGTATTTACAGGTGTTGAAAGTGTTCCCCGTGACAGCACAGTTCTGCTAATCCCAACGTATAGATGCAAGCATATACAACTTCAATGACACAATGGTTCAAGTTTATTAGGGACATGAAAATAAGGTGTGCCATCAAGTTCGTGAGAGATTTACTAACTAGTTTTGACATAACAAAATAATTTTTAATTTGAAAGATAGATGAAGCTTGATAATTTGCTTGGAATAGCAATAATGCTAATAGGTAGATATGGTGGACACAAATAGCACAGGTTTTGGTTTAAAGGGATTGGATGCATGAGAAGTATGCCCTCTCAATACAGGATTTTGGCTAGCAAGGCTAGTTAGCAAGCAAAAGAGTTGAAGGAAACAAGCAAACCTACTAGTGATAAATCCAAACATGCAATTTTCCTTGAAGACACAAAAGATCTTAAATAAAGAATACTAAGCTTATGAGCCAATCAAGAAAGAAAATAAATGATACAAAATACCTGTAAGTGCTTTTCTCTTTTCCTTTCAAACCTCAAAAAGTGTTGCTACTGACTAGAGCTTGGTTTGCCAAAACCAATTTAGATCTACTTGATGCTCCCAAAGTGATACCAATAATGATCAACAAGATCAATCATATAATAGAGATTGCAAACTAAAATAAGAAGTGCAAAAAGTAAAAGACGAAAATTCTCATTAATATTCCATAAAGGCACTCACACCAAGGGATACATAGATAACCAACTAAAGGAGAGATACTTCCACAATGCAAACCAACCTATAAGATAACTTCTCTACCCAAGATATAACTCCACTAGAAAAGGTAAAAAGATAAAAGATAATGATGTGATACCGTGGCACTCCCCTAAGCTTGGAACAAGCCAAGGGGATTGATACATTGGAAACGTATCTGTAATTTTTGATACTCTAAGCTTGTTTTGTATCTACTTTTCTTTGCTTGTCTACACTTTGAGGTACTTTTTACATGTTTTTTGGTACTAACCTATTAACAAGTTGCAATAGTACCAGTGTAGCATCCCAGTTGTCTAACCCCTGTAATGCTACTAGTAATAATAATAAAATGGGCCACTTCCAACATATAATTGTTGCATCATCATCACATCATGCTCATGTCATCATGTTCCCTTGCATTTGAGCATCATATAAAACCTTTTTCTTGTTTGGATCTTATCTCATGTGCATGATTAATTGTAGTTGCCTCTTGATATTGTATTTGGTTCTTACTAAATTGTTAAATGCCCAAGTTGAGTTGGGGGCATCTCTCTTTTGACTCCACCACCTTATCTTTCACCACCTTATAATTCCACCATCCAATGATATGGGCTTGGCATTTTATTGAGTTATCTCTAGCCCATGTTGTTGGTTGGATCCACCCATAATATTTTGCTTGGCCTTTGCCCACTTTTTGGGAATGCAAGGATTAAAGCCACATGGAATCATGTTGTTTTCACAATATAACCATTGGGCATTAATTATGTTGCATGGGCCATGCAAGTGCCACCTAATCTAGTATTTGGTTTTATTTGAATCCTAGTTGGATCTTCTTCCTTGGTTTAAATCACGTGTTGGCTTGTAGTTTGTTTCTCCTTATCTTCTCTCTCTCTTCATCTTTTAGCTAAAACCCTACCCCATGTTTCTTGCACACACATGTGCTATGTGGCATGCACAACCCCAAACCACCCCCTCTCTCTTGGATCATGCTTGGCCATTATTTTTGAATCATGCATGAACTAAAGTAGAACCCCATCACCTTATGGCCATCTCTCTCTCTTTTCCCCTCTTTTCTTGCTTTCTCTTGCTTAGTGCTTGCTTGTAGTTTGCTTGATCAAACTAGAGTGCCACCTTCCTCTCCCTCTCTAAACCAAGACCCTAAACTCTACCTAGCTAAATCAAACCCTAAACCACCCTCCTACCCCTAATCTACACCTTTTCTTAGCTAAACCAAGTGCTCCCTCTCTCTCTTTTCTACCCTAAACCAACACCCCTAATTACATCTATCCTAAAACTAAACCCTAATCTACACCTACTCTACACAAAAACCTACACTACCTTTACCTCTAACCAAAACCTAGCTACCATCTACCCTCTCCCCTCCTCTCTAGTTATCTACCCTAGTGCCCTCCTCCCTTCTAGCTACCAGCTCGCCACTCCCCTCTCCCTACCTGCCCCACACCCGACCAGGACCCCCCCTAGCTATCTAAACCCTAGCCGAGCCGGCCCTCTCCCCTCCTCTCGTTTTCTCTCCCTCAGGCCCACCTGCCTGCGCCCCACCTAGCTACCCCACCTGCCAACCTCACCCCCCTCTCCCTAGCTCTGCCTGCCTCGCCCTGGGCCGATCGTGCTGAGCACGTGAGCCAAAAAGGTGGCCGACGCCACCCTCGCAGCTAACCCCTCCCCCACGCTAGCCTCCTCCCCCCTGGCGTTCTTATCCCCTTCCTCCCCTCTCAGAGCCTCCCCAGATCTACCCCGCAAGCGCCCTGCCCTCTCCCCCTCTTTCCCCTTCCCCTCCGGCTCGCCATCGTCGGCATCCTCAGCCTCCTCGCGGCTACCCTGTACCAGGCGGCGAGGACTTCCTGGAGGTTGTCGAGGAAGACCAGGCCACTCCCCTGCATCATCCAGTACCCACCAGCGAGGAGGAGACGCACCAGGAGCGCCAGGACCAGAGCACGCCGACGCAAACCCTAGCTCCGGCCGCCGTCAGCCTCGCCGTGGATCGCGACCACCCCTGCCCGAACCAAGCACGCCATCGGCCTCGCGGTGAGCCTACGAACCCCCCAGACACTCTCTCTCGCTTTGTCGCTTCCTGGGCGCGTAGTTCGTTCCGTCGAACGCTCTCCGTGCGCCAGCGACGTCAACACCTGCCGCCAGCACAGCGCGCCGTATCGCCCTACCTAGCACGCGAGCGACCCCGTAGCAACAGCCCGCAGCCACCGCAGTGGTTCCGCCTCCGCGCGCGCCCGCAACGTCCCCGGTTCGAGTCCCACCTGCGCGCGCCGCGCGCCGCGCGCGTCAGATGCGCGCGCGAGAAGAAGCACAGTGGCCACGGGCGCCGTTTTGCACAAAACCCCCTGGCCGTTTCTTTTGCTCCAACCCGCGGTCCAGCCGGGCCCGTTGTCAGCGTCAGTGATAGTTTTCTAAAAAGGGACCTGTCGTTTTGGTTCATCAACCCGCGGTCCAGCTTGGCCCCGCTGTCAGCGACTGTTGGCTTTTTGCTAAAAGGCTCCTGGCTTTTGCTAAAATGAACCCGCGGTCCAGGTTGTTC